>MU621132.1:8734-91619 GCA_025399215.1 Globomyces pollinis-pini | reverse complement strand
CAATGTAGTGAAGTTTGCCATGTTAAAGGTGTTAAATATCAATGGCTTGATGGAAGAAACAAACATTTTGATATAGTCTGGTTAGGAGAACATGACAGGGTTCCTGATAATGACGACTACCTGAAATGGGAAATCATCCAAAAAGAACCCAATGTGTACATGTTCAAATCCGTTTCAAGCAATTGCTGGTTGGACGGCCGAGCTAAAGAAAACCGAGATGATTCTCCAGCAATTGTGTATCAAGACAGCAATCTCAATCAATATTTTGGAATTGAAGAACTTTATGATGCTCCGGCAATTGCCCCGCGAGGGATTAACGAATGCAAACATCAATAGGATCGGATTTGCGATTAAATACTTTATGGGTAATAAATATTTAACGCTCTGGAGTATTCCTTAACTGATTAAATTTATTTGCTCGACAACTTTTGAAGAACCATTACTTTACAGATAACTCGATGACTACAGGTGTAACTTCTTTCTCATCTAGTGTACCAACAATTTCATCATTGTCAATGAGATTCAACTTGGTAGATTCTACATCTGCTTCAGATAGCAAAACTTTTGGTTCGTTTGTAGGAACAGGAGTCAGTAAATGATTCGGAACGGATCGTTCGATACCAAGTACTTTGTACATTAAAGTCTCGAACATCACCCAAATTCCAACTCCAAGCAAAGAACCTAGCAAACCAATTGCAAATGGCTGCCAGGCATAAACTAACTGTAATATTAAAAAATTATGATATTATACATAAAAAGTGGTGACGATACCAGTACTGACAATATCCCAAGTCAGTTTGCTCAAATCGAATGAGCCAACTTGAGAAATCAGCTGGGAACCAATAGCATAGAAAACTATATCCAAGAGAGCAAAGAGAGATCCAAAAAGAACTGCCGAACCAGTAACGATCCGGTCCAATTTAGGAATCAATCCTAAAAACAATGGTAATATCTACCGTGAGAGTGTAAAAAATTACCAAACAAGTGGTTAATAAATTTGTAATCAAGTAAAGACCAATAATATTGAATTGTAAGCATCCAATGATGATGAAAGGTATGTTAAGACAAATCAGGACGACTCTAGCTAACCATAGAGGTACATGAAGGCCAAATGATTCAAGTAAAGCCATAATTGTATCACTTATAGCAATTTGGAAAGCATCTACTGCAGATTCATTCATGGTTACACTAATGAGACAAATACACAATAGCATGGCAAGAGGAATATCGCCATTGATTTTTAATAGCTCTAGGAAGGCAGTCTGAGGATTGTTAACCAGACCTGCCCAAGCAGCTATGTAACCACCGAAGCCAAATAAGAAGGTCACTAGCATTGCTAGGAAAGCACCAGAATAAGCACCCATAATCAAAGCTTTATCATCTTTTGCAGCCCAAACTCTTTGCCAAATAGCATCAGAGAAGAATGTGGAAGACGTTAATGCGACACCCAAAGTCATCACTGATGCTTCACCGACAGGAGTTAATCCCAAATAATCTGGCAGGGGAGGTAACGCAGAGATTCGAAAATTGAATGCTACAAATATCCCCACTATGGCCAAAATGAGTAAAATAAAAATTGATTGAATCTGATCAGTCAATATTGAAACATAAAGACCACCAACAGTAGTGTAAATCATTGTGACTATTGCAACAGTAACGATAGGTATCCAAGGACTCACACCCAATAGAGTATTCGATAATGATCCAACAGCAGTTAACTCTGCACATAATGCAATTCCTAAATTAAACAAAACATTTAGTGTGACCCATGTTGCAAATGGTTTGCCAAATCTGTGATTAAATATTACTAGAGTACCTCCATTTACAATACGAACCGATAGAGAGTACTTTAGGGAAACGTTTTTTGATATAGATCCCACTATATGCAATAATAATGAATGGAAAACCGTAAAAGAATGAATAAAAGACTATATGGGTTAGTTTTCAAGGAACTACATAATCCTAGGTATCCACCACCATACTGTTTATCAGTGACAAACTGTGGGATGGCAAACATGGCAGAAGCACCGACAGAGCAAGCATAGAATCCCCATGCTACTCGATACCAAGGTTGAGTGTTTTTAGCAGTCAAAAAGAATTCAGTTGAGTTGATCAATACACCAGAAGACTAGAATTAGAGCAGTTCATGTACCAAAGCTCTAGTGTACACATAAATGGCTAGGACCCCAAATAGAATGACGGCCCCAATGCAACAGGGAAGGACAAAGTTGGCAGGTGTCAGCATAGAGAGTCAAGATGGAAGAGTACAAAAGAATCTGTCTGTGTCACTTGTACGACCAACTGTCACTGGTGCTTTGTAAGCTGTTAGTTTCTTTGACTTTTTATGACAATGACCAATGAAATCTTGGTTGCTGGTTCATGTTTGTCCATCGTGGTTTTGTTTGGGGTCACTGCTTATATCCTGCATCGAAAGTTCTCCGTATTCTTTGTTCCTAACCTTGTAGAAAGTAGACCAGTCTCTTCATTTCTTTTTAACTGCAAGAAATACTTTACCTTGGTATAAGGTTGCTGGCGGCTTTTATGCTGCTTCTATTGGTGCTGCTGTCTTATTTGCTGCTCCCTCAATCGTCGCTGACATCCAGAACCCAGGTGGTTATATATCTTTAATTGTTTACGCTGTTGCATCTGGATTGCCTTTTATCGTTATCGCTTATTGTGGGGTTTACATCAAAAATCGCTTTCCAGACGGCACTTCAATCGGTTCCTTTGCTCGCTGGAGATTTGGCCCGTTTTTCGAACTTTGGGTTACGATAAATGTCTTACTAACCCTGGGAATACTCTTGGCTGTCGAATACACCGCAATTGGATCTATTTACTATAGATTTTTAGGTATTGAACCTTGGATTCCTATTTCAATAATTGCAACAGTCACTATGATATACACCGGCTTGGGTGGTTTATCTATCTCACTTATCACTGATCAAATACAGAGTATCTTTATAGTTTTGTTATTGGGTATCGTTGGTGTATTCGTTGCCACTCATTTCGACACCACTTTACCACCATTACCGGATTACCTTGGAGTCACAGATATTGGAAGAGGTTCCATATTAACGTTTGGCATATCAACATTTTCCAGCACAATGTTTTCAGATGCCATTTGGCAACGCGTTTGGGCTGCAGAGAGTGATCAGGCATTATTCACTGGCGCATACTGTGGTGGATTTTTGGTAACTTTGGTCACACTTATTTTTGGATTCGGTGGATACCTAGCTGCATGGGCAGGTATTATTTGCATTTATTCTAATCTGGTAGGGTTAGTAACTGATCCAAATTTGGCATTCTTGGAACTACTAAAAACTGGAACGCCCCCTATTATCCCATTATCTATGCTAATGACTATCTGCTTGATTGCCACGTTAATGAATGAAGCTGCTGTTGATTCGTATCAAATTGCCATTGGTGATTGTATGCTATCTTTAAGTGAATCTTTTGGCTATAAACCTTCCATTAAATCATTACGGATTCTATTGGTTTTGATCAATATACCATTCGCTTTGATTGGGTGTTTCGATTTGAAAGTGATTTCCCTTTACTTGATGTCGTATTTAATGGCTACCTGTTTAGTAAGTGTACTCATCTCTCTTATATTTAGATCATACCATTGATGATGGGTATGATACCTGCCTTAGATTCTATCATCACTGGCTCGTCTGCACTTTTTGGTTCATTTTTTGGTCTATTCTGTATATTCGCATATGGCATATGTGATACCTATAGAGGCGAGTGGAATTGGCTAGATGTGACTCATGGTGTTTATAAAACGTTCTATGGGCATATTAATTGGCCACCCTTCTTTGTTGGGTTAGTAGGCTCGTTGATGGGAATGATAATTTATTCTTCCATTGAAGTTGGATTGTTTAGGTATAGATTAGATTTGGACGTTTGTAAATTGGAAAATAGTCCGTTATTACATGAAGATGATTTGGGACACAATTAGATTTTAGATATGATTTTCTTTTTAAATTATCCTGTATGAATGCGTTGATTAAATAAAAATGATTTTGTAGTAAATAACTTCTTGGTCTGAGACGAAGCAAACGACGCGATTCAATCAAATGTAATCTCGAAATACTTGAAGGTCGAATGGATTGAGATGGCAACATGACCATTAATAGTTTTATATCCGATACAACCAACATTACTTTCCATGGTGAAAGTGTGTTCAATCTTCACTTTTTTTACCCACAGCAATTCAATGAATTCAAGTAATTGGAGATAGAATTAAAACAGTCAATAGGAAATGAAAATAAAAGAGATCAACAATCAAGCTCAAATCGATTCGCTCCATATCCAACCGGATCAGACCAAAAGAAAATGAAATTAAATCAAAAGCAATCCAAAACATTAAAGGAAAGATCACAACAAGAAATCTTATTCAAAACTCCCATTAAACAAGACCCACGACCTAAAGAATCCCCTCTTAAAGATATGATTCAAATTCTAATGGAAAAAAACTCGGATGATTTTACAGTTGAAGAAAAACAACAATTTAATGATTTGATGAATAAGAAACGATTCAAAAAACCTACAAAAATCAATTTGTATAAGCGACCCGTCTTGGTATCATGAATCGTTAATAATGCCTAGTTTTTACGAAATCAGTTACGTGTCCCTTCAAAAACAATCCCTATACCTGATCCAACATCAATCAAAGTAGATATGCCTACCATGAAACGTCAAAAAACCGAACCACTCCAAGCAATTCCACCTGCTACTAAATCACCAATTAAAGGTATATTTGAATGGGTTAATCGCTCGCTAGTGGCTGAACCGCTCGCACCTTTGAATGCTACCGCACAAACTATCTTGGATTCTATCAATGGATTTGTTGATGATGATGTCTATGTGCCTAAAACTGTCAATAAGAATGTGGTATTTATCTTTTCTTCATTTATTCAATTTAGGGATTGAATTCATTGTTTGGTGGTCCGGCGTTACCGAATCCTTATACTGCCAAAATGCCTAAGATGGATAATGTGTTAAAAAAACAAACCATTGAAAAACAGCTGATTGTTCCACCTCAAAAAGAAACTATTGATAAGAAAAAAACCGTTACTGACTCTAAATTGGGATCTTTAACCAAGACCGATTTATCATTTAATTCTTCAACTTTGGATGAGACTGTGTCTAAATACAGTCCAAAGCCAAGCACTCCCAAATCTTCACCATTGAAGGATACGTCAAGTGGAGCGTCAATTACTCCTGGACATACATTCAAAGGCCCAATATTCCAAAAAACTTCGGGTATTTTAGGTGGAACCAAGACTAAAACAGATACTATCAACACAACTGTTGTTTCCAAAATCGAAAATGGTGATACTAAAGTAACACCCTCCTTGCCCATACTTTCTCATCCATCTTTGAAATCACCCCCAAAGTCCACAACACATACATCCACAAGTTCCACCAAAACAGATCCTGTCGGTCAACCCATTAATGCACTCAATTTCGCCAATCCAACAGTCATCACATCCAATTCCGTTGCCAAAACCAATGTATACGCTTTATTAGCTAACCAGTAGGAATACCAATGGACAGCTGTCCAACCTAATCTACCCCAATGGATTATGGATCATAAATCTAATTGGGCCACTATCTTACAACAAGTTTCAGTAATGACTTTGCAGCAGTTACCAAAATATTCTTGGAGTCACGTCAATACCAGTTCCAAAACTTCTGGTTTTGAGAATAGTAAATCAACTTCTATGCCCTCTTCAGATAAATTGTCTACTTCCACTGCCACTACATTTGCACCTCCAATACCACCTGCGGCTGTCAGTGGTGGGTTTAATTTTGCTGCTGCCGGTTTCACCAATAAACCAAGTGGATGGGAATGCAGCGCATGTTTAACTCGTAATGATAAAATGGATGCTACCAAGTGCATCTCGTGTGAAACCGAAAGACCAGGATCTCTATCCAAGTCAACTACTTCCACTGCCACTACATTTGCACCTCCAAAACCACCAGCAGCTGTCAGTGGAGGATTCAGTTTCGGGACAGGTGGGTTTTCTAACTCGTCAAATGCTACAGCTCCTCCATCTGGTGGTTCAGGATTTGGATTCTCATTTGCAAGTACCCAACCAAGTCAGCCAGGGCAATTTAAATTTGGAGGAGCCCCAGGATCATTTATTGGTGAATGGAAATGCAATTCCTGCAATGAAAACAACAATGCGTTTGCACAGAAATGTACTAAATGCGATTGTCCTAAACCTGAATAAATAAGTTAAAGAACTATATTCATGAATTGTGTACTAATGTTGGTATCTTATTTAATGTTCATACGACCTAATCAGATGGTCATGTGAAGAATGGTGATTTAATTACCATTTAATAATTATGGTCAATGACCGAAATTAGTCGTTTCAAATCATTTGTAGTGATGGAAAGATTCTGGTTTTTATGTACATAACAACGATCGTTTTCTAAATGTTCAGTTCATTGCACATTCGCTTGGTTTTGGCTTGTCCCTGACCCTTGTGTATCGTTGAACACATTCAACACATTTTCATTTAATGAATTTGGCAGGTGTAAGGGCCTGAAAAAGATGAATCATCTTCCAAATTGATCCGAAAACGGATGGAAGACCATTCCATTGACCGCTGATTGTTATATAAACAGATGATGATAAGATCAACAGTGGTTTACTTTAAAATGGTTTATATTGCGAATACTGCACGAGGTGATGAAAACCAACCGGTATACACTGGATCATCAAGATTTGGATACTTGGTAGCATTTGCTGCTGCTACTGGAGGACTGTTGTTTGGGTATGAAATCGGTGTGATTGGTCAAGTAAGATCACAAGTTTTTTATTTAGGTGATGACTTTGGATTCTTGGATATATGATTTTGATGGCTTAACGCGACCGTTGACTAAAGATGATAAGGGAAAATATACCCATGATAAGGATGCATATAGTTTGTTGAATGCATTGACCACGTTTTCCTTTTTGGTTGGTTGTGCAATTGGTAACACGTCAACACTCATTATTTTCAGGGGCCATTGCAGTATCAACTATTGCCGATACATTAGGAAGAAGAAAAACCATTCTTGTATCTGGGGTGTTATTCTTGATTGGTGCATTATGTCAGTCTTTTGCCCCTATTGGTCCATTATTACAAATTATCTTTTACGGTGGAAGATTAGTTGGAGGGTTTGGAATTGGTAATCTAGTATTTCTAAACTTTTTTAGGAATGGCATCCATGTGTGTTCCGTATAACTCTTGTAGTAGCTAACTTTTTAGTCTTTACATTGCTGAAACAGCCCCAACCCATATACGAGGAAGATTAATCACTGTACAACAATTAATGATTACGATCGGTATCTTAATTGCTTCCATCATGAATGCAATTGTGATATCCGTTATGGAACCAGTTGAAGGATATCTTGTAACTGATTTTCCTCAAAGCAATGAATGGAGATATGCTCTTGCGATTCAGATGATACCTGCATTGTTTTTGACCATTATTATGATTTTTATGCCAGAATCTCCAAGATGGTTAGCAGCACAAGGAGAAAATGAACAATGTCTTGTAATTTTGGCCAAATTGTCCGGTCTCGAACCTAACCATGAATATGTACAGTATGAATACAAAGACATTTTGAAGACTGTCCAAGATGAGAAAGAAATAGGAAATGGCAATTGGTCTGAATTGTTTTCTGAAGAGAGTTTGAAAAGACGTACTATTATTACATTCCTGATTCAATTGTTTCAACAATGGACTGGTATAAATGTGATTTTCTACTATGGACCTCAAATTCTTCAAAACATGGGATTGTCTCATCGTCAAGCACAAATACCTGGAGCTATTGGAAATAACATTGTTAATATGATTGGGACACTTCCTGGTATGTATTTAATTGAGAAAGTCGGCAGAAGGTCGTTGCTTATATCTGGAGGTATTGGAATGTTCTTGTCACAGTTTCTTGTTACCATCTGCTTGACTGTTGGTAATGAAGAGAATAAAATACTGAATGTCATTGCATTGATGGCCATCGCTTCTTTTACAATCTCTTTTGGAGCTTCTTGGGGTCCTTGTGCCTGGGTATCTAAATCAAGTTTAATATTTAGGTGTATCAATCTGAAGTATTTCCATTACGTGTACGAGCAAAAGGAACAGGTCTTGCAACATTTTCTAATTGGTTCAATGGTGCACTAGTGTCTGCCATCAATCCATTCTTTCAATCAAACTTTCCAAATCAAATGTTTTTGGTTTATGGATGTATGGATGTATTAGCAACCATCTTTGCCTACAAATTTGTTCCAGAAACCATGGGCAAGTCACTGGAAGATATGGAGTATCTCTTCAAAGACTATGACAATATGGATTCGACAATAAGCGGTGTTGAAGTCACAGCCAATAAGAAATAAACATATTGAATCTTCCAATTCATTCTAGTCACTTCAGGAAGTGACACGTTGCAAGGCTGAGTTTTCTCTAATTAAACAACATTGAATCTAGATTGTTGTATTACAGATTCTACTACACTTAATCAAATCATCCAAAAGTGATTGTATTCAAGTATCTTTCAAATGAAAGAATATCTACTTTTCAATCTCTCACCATCAGTTAGATTACCTTGTGGCGGTGTGTTGTTTGTTTATTGTTGATTTAAGACGCGTCTGTGTGGCGAAGTAGACTAGTGGTATATAAGGGTTATTCTGTTCACTTCACTTGAACTCTATCAAAATGATTATGATCGTCAAGCTTCTGTCTATTGCTGCCTTCGTTCTGTCCGCTCCAGTACCTGATGATCTCAGTGCAACTTTGGCAAGTTTACCAATCACTCGTGTCACTCAACCTTACATCTGTCCCAATAGTGATCCATCAAAGATTAGTGAAATTTCTCTTACTCCCAACCCACTCATCGCAGGAAAGGTAATCTTGAACTTGTGTTGATCATAGTCTGCCACAATTCAATTTCCAGTAGCATTAAAAAGTAAACTTGAACCAGGATACGTCGTTTCAATTGGAATCGATACTGAATATCTTGGATTTGGAGTTACTTTTGATGCTTGTAAGTTATTGGCAACAGTAAGTGTTATGGTTATCTCATTCCATTTTAGGTTGATAATCAAACTGATTGCACTAGTTTGGATGTGCCCACCGCTCCATTTTCCATTGACATTCCAAAATATGCACCTAATATCACATTTGCATTACAGATTGGTCTGAATGATAACAATGGAACTTTTATCCAATGTTACAAGACCAATGTCACCGTACTATCTACTTCCAAGCACCACATGTCACATTGGTACTGATTTAATTTTTAAATAAAATTCGTTTTTAATTGCATTGAAATCATTTGAATCAACTTTAGTGTGTTGTATATATCATTTTTAATTTTTAAATGTACAGCTTTTAATCCATCGCGTTCCAATACAGAATCTACTATACAAAGGATTTAAAAAACCCGGGACTTTAGTAACACTTTCCAGTTCATTTTCTTTAAACATTTTCCAGTTCATTTTCTTATCATTCCCATCTTCGTGGATGAATTTTATTTTTACGTTTCATCCAGTGTTTTTATTTTTTGCTTCTAAAGGTTGAATATCAATTCAGGAAATTAAAAGAATACAAAGGAAGGTATTCAAATATTCAAATTCATTAAAGGCAAGATTCTTAGAGTAATTTGTGGTAAGTATTTTTTTTATTGATGCCATCAGTGCAATTTGAACTAAAAATTATCTGTATGAACAATGTATTTCTACTTCTAATACAATTAGATATCATTTAATAGTCTCATCTTCACTATTCTGTTGTTTTTCGATTTTTAATTCAAATTTTAAACCTTTAGGTGAACCAAAAATGCTAAATTCAATGAGTGGAAGAAGGAAACGTACCATCTTGTTACTGTTATCAATATTCATCTTTTTCACTTGGTATTTCACAGTCAAAAAATCAAATGATTCTGAAGTCTTAAAACAACAAAAATTCATTCCTAAGGATTCAATCAATTTCATTTTATCATCACACGAAAAGAATTTACTATCGCTACAGAATGATAAAGATGAAATATCTATTCATGGCAATCATTTACGTTTGTATTCACATGTGCACTCTGCAATTCTCAATAACTCTTATTCAAATAATATTCAACTGTCTCATTTGGCTGGAGTCGTAGATTATAAACTATTCCCCTGGATAATGCCAAAGTATTCTTCTACGGCCGAGTTACACCAAAGCTACAATGGAACAGGCATAGTGCTGTGTGTTAATAATGGATATACATTACTGGCTTTGACTACTATGAAAATGATTCGACAAAATTTAAAATCTAATTTGCCTTTTGAAATCTTTTATGTTGGGGATGATGATTTATCAGTCAAGAATAGAAAGTTGTTGGAAGAAATTCCATTTGTAACAACCAAAGATATTACAAAGATATTCAATAACCCCATTTTAAAAATCGAAGGTAATTTTGTTGATTTTTTACTTTTCTTTAGGCTGGGTAATAGTCTATCACTAATATAGTTAGGCAATTAAACCATTTGCATTACTAGCTTCGTCATTCCGTCATGCTATGCTAATGGATGCAGATGTCGTCTTTCTACAATCCCCCGAGAAATTGTTCAACTTGGATTTGTACAAGAAATTTGGTGCATTCTTCTTTCATGATCGATCCTTATTTACAAGTTCTGATACTACCCAACAATGGGTCAAGGATTTAGTCGGAGAAATGACCCCAACAATGAAAAATTTGAGACTTTTTAATGAGAAAACTGGCCACGAGATGGAATCTGGTGTAGTTGTAATTGATAAGGTAAATAGTTTTAATATTTAAATACCAGCTCAAAAACTTTGTTGGGTTGATCGCTGTTTGTTCTCTAAACAGTATTCCGTTCCGAAGTCAGTCTTATGTGCATTTCCATGGTGATAAAGTAATATTACATGTCTCGAATAATTATCTCAGGAAACTTTTTGGACCGGTTTTGAATCCGTTAGAGCTCCTTATAGTTTCAATACAAATTTACCAGGTGTTGCAGGTACTGGCTCAATGAAAGATGAAAATTTTTCAATTTGTGGAATGCAATTGTTACATGTAGACGAACAAAAAAGACCATTGTGGATCAATGGTGGTATTACAAAGAGTAAATACGACCCTGAAAGTTTGATTGCTGACTTGCATGAATGGGGTATGATTTTTATATTAACCTTTAGCATCCGGTATATCAACATTTTTTTAATTTAATAGAACCTGGTGAATGGGAGCTATTAGAGGAAAATCAAGCGTGCTTGGTCACAAAAGACCCACCACATGCATATCCAATTGAGATTGCTAAAGTCATTGAAGCTAATTCCAACCTTTTTGTAGAGGAGCGTGAAAAGTTTTACAAACAATAAATTTCTTACTTGTTTTTTATTATCTTGCTATACGAGTATTGTACATCGTGTACCGTGTTTTTGTAAATATCAAACATTTACAATCAATAAAACTAATTGTTGTTGATTTATACATAGTCACCTATATATTAAAATATTTACTTGAAGTAAATGATGAACAATGACCAGGAATTGTTTGTTTGATTGTAAATGTTTTGTACATTATAATCAAAACAATATCATTAATATACACTCAACTCTTGGTTTATTTTTTTGATATCGCTCAGCAAAAAGGTACATTTAATTTAAGCTATTGAAAATTTGACCTTCACGGTTTTCATGTACCGAAATTACTCGAATCCATTCAAGAATTATACTAATAGTTTAGGTGGATTATATTCATTTAAACGTAACTATATTGATTAAAACTACACAAAATGAGAGTCAACAGTAACGAGTTTGTAACTAACATTTCCAGATTTGAACAAGGTCGTGTTTTCCTTAAGTGCAAGGAGGAAGAGAAACGTGGTGATATGCATTTCATTCATTATCTTTATGACTTGGTATTGGACTACTAAACCGAATACAGTTCAAATACTAGAACAAAAAACAATCTTGAAAGAAACCATCAACTTTCAATTATCTGAAGATCAAAAGGATTTATTATCAATTCAAAATGATCAAAATGATATTTCAATCCATGGGAAACAATTACGATTATATTCACAGGTTCATTTAGCAAATCTCAATGATTCTTATTCCAATTCTATTCAATTATCTCATTTAGCTGGTGTACTTGATCATAAATTATTTCCTTGGATCATGCCAAAGTATTCCGATTCAATTGAATTACATCAAAGTTTCAATGGAACAGGCATAGTGCTGTGTGTTAATAATGGATATACACTACTGGCTTTGACTACTATGAAAATGATTCGACAAAATCTAAAATCTAATTTACCTTTTGAAATCTTTTATGTTGGGGATGATGATCTATCAGTCAAGAATAGAAAGCTGTTGGAAGAAATTCCATTTGTAACGACCATAGATATTACAAAGATATTCAATAATTCCATTTTAAAAATCAAAGGTAATTGAATATCCATCTCATGAATAGGATGGGTAATACTCTTCACCGTTGATTCATTTTATAGGCAATCAAACCATTTGCATTACTAGCTTCTTCGTTTCGTCATGCAATGCTAATGGATGCAGATGTCGTATTTCTACAACCTCCCGAAAAATTGTTCGATTTGGAATCATATAAACGAACTGGTGCCTTCTTTTTTCATGATCGATCGTTATTCATAAAAAATCAAGTATCACTTGATTGGGTCAAACATATTGTTGGAGAAATGACTTCAACTATGAAAGATCTAAGACTCTTTAATCAGAAAACAGCTCATGAAATGGAATCTGGAGTGGTTTTGATTGATAAAGTAAGTCTTGTTGAGTTAATGAGTTAGATGAAGAATTTTGTTGGATTAATGACTGTTTGTACCCTAAACAGTGCTGTCTATCAAAAACAATCTTACTCAAAATTCCATGGTGATAAAGTAATAATGATCGAGTTCTAAAGATAGGAAACGTTTTGGATAGGGTTTGAAACAGTACGTGCTCTTTATAGTTTCAATGCAAATTTGCCTGGTGTTGCGGGTACCAGTTCAGTTAGAGAGAATGAATATGTCATGTGTGGAACACAAATATTACATTTAGATGAAGATAAGCAACCACTTTGGATCAATGGTGGTATTACAAAGAGTAAATACGACCCTGAAAGTGAGGTTGCTGACTTACATGAATGGGGTATGACTAAACTTTTACTAATTAGTTAGCTTCTGGTATATTTAGTTATCATTAATGTAGTAGAACCTGGTAAATGGACTCTTTTAGATGGCAATCAATTATGTTTGGTTACTCCAGGCCCACCAAATACTAATAACGCTGCTATTTCAAGCATTATTGAATCTAATGCGAAATTGTTTTTATCAGAGCGTGAACAGTTCTATAAACAATAACTTGAATAAAAATCTGTACAAATCACCAATCTACTCAATACTGTTAATCAAAATTAGATCTATAAATAATTATATCATTTTTTGCGTTCGTTTTCAAAGTTAAGAATCCCAAACTTTTTGTGATTCTTTCTCTCTTTTCTCTTTTGCTTGATGTATTTCCATTTGTTTCAATTCACGTTCACGTTTTACACTTTCTCGTCTCACTGATATTAAAACAGTTTATCAATACCTCGAGCATTTTCCAATTTTAAGGTATCATTATCAATTTCTTGTTGAGATTTTTTGGGAGCCCTGACACCCAAAGCACCAGCAATCAATCTTCTAGCAACCATATCCGTAGTCGTTGGTCGTGATCCTAAAGTGAGCTTGAGCTTTTAATGTTGTACGATCTATCACAGGTGGTGCTAATGGTAATGGAGCTGAACAAGGTTTTATCTATCATTAGTTATTTTACATTTACTTTAATGAATGGATGAGTGACATTACTCAGATAAGCAAGTTTGGCTAATTTTTTTTGTAAATTTGAAATTGTTGATACCTGCTGAAGGGGTGCTAAATATTAATATGGCTTGATTGTCATTGATCCACTTTATCTTAAAATCTCCTTTGAATATTGAAATCAAATCTGGGGCTTTGAATGTACTTGGGAATCCACTAACATCTAATGCAATCGTTCCCTCTATAAACATAAATTTTATGAATTCTGATTCAAAAATCTAAAGAAAGTTTTTGATAAACAAGATTTGATACGAAATTATTGAAAATCATACCTTGATATGTAGGATATTCTGGTTGTTTTGGAACAAGAATTTCATGATCCGTTGTTTCCCACTCTTCCAACTCTTCGGTTTCTTGACTATCAATTGAATTTGAACTTTTCTCAGTATTAGAATTTGAATAAACTCGTCTTGTTTGTTGTTGAGTTGAATTTAATGCTTGAAATGTACCTCTTCCTTTTCGTTTTACTTTACTAGAATCGATCAATTCCTGCTCATCTGGTTTCTAATTGATTATGAGATTTCTATGAAGCTACTTGTTTGAATGGTGGGATATACTTGCGATTGTTCATTTTTATGGAAGGGAAAAAAGTTCAAGTTAAACTCTTGACACCTAAAAAATGATGTTCCTGTCAAATAATTGATACAGGAAAGAGTATATTGTTGATCATATTAATCAAATGTATTGATGCTGTTTGGAGTTGTTCGAATTGTGTAATTGAGTATTATATTGTTATTTTACCATTAAAACCTCATAAGTTGGATGATCAATTTCTATTAATCTGACATACTGATCTTATTATATTGAATAACGCGTCTGAAATTGTTTAAATATAACTACAAATGCCTCCAAAAGGAAAAGGAAAGAAGAAGGGCAAAAAAGATTTGAATAAAGGTTAGTTAATAGACGATATACTCATTATCAAATAGAAAAGGAACTGGAAGAACAAAAACGACTTGCAGAAGAAGAAGCAAGAAAGGAAGAAGAACGTTTAAAGAAAGAAAAAGAAGCTAAAGAATTAAGAACTAGAGAACTGATCATTCAATTTTTCAATCAAGTAATATTTGAATGAATAATGGTAGGAAACAACACGTCTAGACTTAGAACAACAAGAGTTTAATTCTTACCAACAAGTTCATCAATCCAGATTAGATTTTATATTAGAAAACATTCAAAAAGAAATCGATGTAATCCAATGATATCTAATCACTCAATAGTGGGAAAAATATTTAGAATGTAGTATTTTACCATCTCCAAAATGTGAACGCGACTTGAATACTTACTTAATGTTATGGGCGGAAGAAAAATTGATATTCGAAGATGTTCCTTCACTCACTCCTTTATATTCTCAACTACCTAACGGTCAAATTGTAAATTTGATATTCAATACTGATTGAATTAGCTACTAAAACAACTTGAATTTGAACGTGGATATTGTGCAGATTTTGGAGATTTTAAAAGATACAACAATTTACATTCTTATATGATTACTTTGTATAATATTTTATTAAAGAAATGGGATGAAACTTCACAACAGTTTCTACAGGTATGGACATTTAAGCACAAAAAATCTATTTTAAAACCATATAAGTAAAATAATGGTGAACTCATGTTCACTATTGTTGCGTTTATCATTCAAGCACATTCATATCATTAATAAAAGAACACTAACCAGTTTTAGAATTTGGACATGTTTTCAAGAGAATCTACTGAAAATTTCCAAATATCAATGAATTTAGATCAATTTTCATTTGGTTTATGGGCCAATTTGACACGAAATCCAAGGTAAACAATGTATTTTAAAATGATTTAGACATAAACAAGTTGAATTTTTGGATACAAATATGATGTGTTCACTTGCGAAACCATTGGCATTAGATAATGTTGGAATTCGTATGTTGTATTATTATGATACCAATTGTGGTATTCCTTATGAATCTCAAATTGGACCTCATTATTCATTTATTGGTGGGATTTTACATTTTGATTTGATGGAATTACCAGAACAAGCAAAAAGAGTGGAGACTTGGGTAATGAGACCATGTAAGTTATTACAACCAATTTGATATAAAGTATTGACAACTGATGGATTAATTAAAAAGTTGGAATATCCTTTTAAATCTGCTAAAGAGATTACAGATGATGGACAAGAAGGAATTATTGATATGTCATTGTGGTCAACACAGATATCATTTGCTATTCAACCAAATTGTTATATTGATGCTAGTGCACAAATAATGTATTGGGATTCAGAACTTGGAAGTTGGTCTCATGAAGGAATTCGAGAAGAAGAGTTTGATGCAGGTATCAAGTTTTATAATAATAGATTAGAAAGTGGAAGGATTCGGTTTAGATCGTTAAAATTTGCTCCTACTGCAATTGTACAAAATACTTATTTAGAATTTCCAATAGTTGATTGGGTATTGGAACCTTATGGATTAGATACTGCTACATTAACTATTCAAGGCCAAAAGAATCAATTAAAGTTTTTAATTGGTAAAGGAAAAGTTCAAGTAACAAATCTAACACAACATGCGATATTCAATGAACCTTATCCACCGTCTGTTTTATTCAAGGTAATTTTTATTTATCATGTTGATCGCAAATTCTTTTAGAGATTAAGTCAATATGGATACAACTTTATTGGACCAAAAAGTATGAACAATGTAGATTTGGATTGGATTATAAAGGTAAATTATCATCAATTTATTGGTTAGCATGAAAAAGCGGAAGATGCATGTATTGTAGCCATCAGTCAATACGCATCCATATTTCAATTCAAAAAGAGTTCATTAAATGGATTCTTATCAACTACCAAATGCTCATTTCAATTTATTGAACCAAACGATCTAATGAATCAATCATCTGAAACTCCAAACAATGGATATAAAACGTTAATTTATGATATGGATTATAATATACAAGAAAAAGTTGTTTCGATAAGTTATCTACGTTCAGATTCAGATACAGATGATCGTCATCATAATGGATTCGCACCTGATGGACCGACAGTAGAATCCATTCAAGTAATTCCATTTTTTTTTTAATTCATCATATAGGCTACTTCAACAGTCAATGCATTATTAAAAATGAATATGAAGAATTCAGATAATCTTCAAAATGTTTCGCCTTATTTTCAAGAAACTGTTTTACAAGTATTACGTGTGAGTCGATTGTTGTGTTTCTCGTAGATCTTTTAATGAATAAATAATGGTATCATTGTGGACTCTTGTAACGTTGATGATCACTAAACGATTTTTTGTACTTGAATCTAATATTTTTGAAATATGTAGGTATATGAACATCATTTAGATGACTTTATTAACGAATCTATTAATTTTGTACAACTTGTATCCCAATATATCAAACAGTTTTTATACACTAAAAAAATTATTTGATTGACTATCTATCTATACCTTGATACCAGACATAAGGAACTAGAAAATCATGTAACGTATCACTTTCATGTATAACAAACTTGACTCTGACAATTTTCTATCATTAAATGAATAATAATATTACAGTTATTTTAGTTGTATTCCATGTTTGATTGCAATCAACAATCAAACCAAGCAAGATATCAACCGTAGGTGTTTCCATATATACAGATTCAATCTTTTTTTGATAATGTTCAATAGTCTATAATATAAAATAACAAATTGAATTACAAGATCAAGATTATGGACTAACGGTTGAAATCGTTGATAAATCGATAATCCATGTATAATACCAGCACATTGTAATAAAGCATAAATCAAATGAGGATTTGATTTTATGTTATGAATGATGATATTGTTGAATATTTCTAGAAATAATGTAACAAGATCTGAATAAACATTCAATACATTTGTATCAGTATCATGATTTGTTGATTCTAATTGATTTTCATCATATAATTTCATATATTTCTTTACAATCTGTTCAAACATTCTAAACAATGATGTTAAAAAACTATATACAAAATCATACCCTATTAAACGTTGGGCTACCACAGTTTCGATATCAAAAATATTGATTGAAAGATTATTTAAAATGGCCAAGGTATTGGAGTGAAGATGTAAATCATGATGTTTTGAAATATTGACTTGTATCACTTTAATCAATACCAAAATCAATAATCCACCCAATGATATATCACGTAAAACTCGTTCAGTGTACCAAGTCGGTGGATTAATAGCCTAAACATGAATCAAATTGAGTTACAATTCGATAGATTCCTTTTGTATAATCATCATCTTGACATAGAATTAATAGTATACTCAATAGTATTGAAGTTTGATGTAGTTTATCAATCGAATCAATAATTTCGTAAAGTGTTTTTAATATAGCATTTAACTAAGTATTAAAATGAGAAAATATTACCATTAATTCTGGATCCGTTCTAGATAGGAAATAAATTCGAAAATCACCTTATGTATTATTGTAAAAAGAAATACCTATATATGAATATAAATTTGATACTGTTTCGGAACAACAAGAAATATAATAGTAAACTAGTTGGCTCATCATGTAAATCCGTAATAATTAAATTGTAAATATCCTTAAATGAGATGGATAATAAGTCAGAACTGATATTGGTTGATGATAATCCAACTTGGATTAAATCAATAAAAAATACCATTTTGACTTGTAAATTGACAGAAAACATCACAGTATGGGTTAATGGGCTCAACATATTGAGAACAGGTAATGAAAATCAAATAAAGACTTTTTTCAGCTAATATTGATTTCTAGGTTTAATATTAGGTATGATGTTACCTGGTTGAGATCAGAAGCAGAAAAAATATATGAATATGCACTCATAAATAATCCTTATTGTTAGTAGATTAAACATACCGCTATTGCTTGAAGTAAGTGGTTTCTGTTGTTCAATGTGGTTTCGTAAAAGTCTAGCTATAAATCCATTCGCGAAATGACTACTTTTTAATTTCAATATATGATACCCTATCGTCAATAAATTTGAAAATTGATTAGAGTTTAATAATATTCAAGAAGGTGTTTGTAGTAAAAAGACACATACCCATGTTGTGAAGTAGGCATGACAAAAACAAATCATCTATTGTTCAATATATATCAGATCACCATTCAAAGGGTTTACTGTTGCTTTGTTCATTTGTGTAGAGAACAGTATAATTAACAAATCGACAACATCTAATATTAAATTGGCTGATATCAAACCAATATAAAATGAATAATTCAATGGTGGTCTATATATAAACAGAGTAATTGTTACATGGTGTTTGCATAAATAATCACATGGATTAACTCTTCCAATAAAACGGTACATCGATTTCGTTTATCTAAAATAAGGAATAGTTAAAGTACCAATGATCACATTGGGATCCATATCCATGACTTTTCCACTAACAATAGAGCGACGTCTGCCGGGGTTGTGTACTGGTTTCTGTAAAGCTGGTGAAGTGGTTTTTAGACGATCTGATTCAAATAAATCGGATAATGATTGTTTATCAAGAGCATGTACCAGATATTTTAGATTTATCTTTAGTGCAACGAGAGCATTGTGGGCTTCATGTGGCCATGTGCCATCATAAGCTTTTAAACGCATCCGTCTTAGATGTGTCAGGTTGTAGAGTAGTAGGTTGTTAAAATTGAGTGTTGAGGGGTTATTGATGACTTTTGGTTAAAGATGATGTGTACCTAAGTCTTTTGATATGGAAGTGCTGATTTGATCCATATCCATTGCATTATCACTATATGATTAGTAGTGTTGATTACGAGTTCATGACTGATGGCATTGGACTGTATAAAAGCTCTTCCCAAACAGATGATGATGGAAACGGGATAGATACATTTGAAGAGAGTGATTCCAAGGCTTTCAAGAATGGTTTTGATATGAATCGTGATTCTGTATATGGACTTATTGGATGCACGTCAGTCGTCTGTATTACTAGAGAGTCTTTGTCTGTCTGCTGGGTATCCTTATTTAGTAATTCGTTGTTATCATTTGATATATTAATAGTTAGGTTTAAATCCAATGTTGGTTTATCAGTCTGTGGTTGTATTGAAGGTGATAAATTTGTAGTTGATGGAGAGACAAGATCCGAGTTTGTGATAATGATCTGAGTATCCAGGATCCTATCCTGATGTGAATCGTTGGTATCTGGATTGCTTGAGCTCATCATGAAATTGCTTTTTCAAAGAGTGAAATGAAATGCGTTCTTGCCTTCTTAAAATGAATGACCATTCTCAAACTGTACTGCTAGCTGTAGATGAAAGTGCTCTAGTAGGCCCTGCTATCCTATGGACTATTAAATCAGTGGTAGCTGCTGGTGATACTCTTGTCATTGCTGGTTGTGCGTATCCTTCTAGTAAATTCTATGTTATTTAACCTCAAGTTCCTGGTGGTCGTTCTACTGACGGCTTTGGTAATTAGCTTTAAATTCATTCTATTTAGGTATCTATTTTAGTACTTATGTATAGGTAACCAGTAATCATTTAATGATTTAGGTATTCAACAAAGGATTTAATGTATAGGTAACTGACGATCGAGTAATTAATCTGAATGATTAGGTAATTTAATGGAGTTTTTATGAGTAGCTGCTTTAAAGGCAAAGGAAGCTCATGCATTATCAATACGATTACAAGCAATCGCAACCATAGCAAAATCAGACTCTAAACGACAGGATTTCGAATTCAGAGTGGATATAGAGAGAAACAAATCAGATCAAGCGGAGCATGTCATAAATTTAATCACCAGCTTAAATCCAAGACGAGTAGTACTTTTCCTTGATAATGAAGACCAGACCTGGCTGTCCAAGTAAACTTATGTTACTGACATAATAGGATGGTATGATGAGTTAATTTATTGTTAGGTTCTTGGCAATACCACACAAACTATTCAGTCGCGTAGTGTCCAACCAGTGACAGTGTTGACTAAGGATATGGTACGTAAATTAGATGATTTGGATATATGGTCAGTGGGAACAATATGAAATACATGAATGAATATACTCTTTACTACATTGTAATTTCTTTTAAGAGAGGTTTAATTTTTTTTTTTTTTTATATTTTTTTTTTGATGAGTTTACAATCGCAATTAGCTAAACTCCAACAGGGTCAAAATCAACAAAAGAAAAAGACTGTAGTATCGATACTCTACGGAAAGAAAGATGCTCAGGATATAGATATACAAACACTTCACTCCTTAGCGGTTTCTCACTTGGACTCTCTTACAGACTTGAATATTCATTTATTGCCTCTCAAATCAACTTTATTCTCTTTATCTTTCGCTGATTCAGATAGAATGCTGCTATCAACTTCAGATAATAACTCCCTCGATCATTTGATAAACTCTTGTTTAAGATTACTCTCTCCTTTATTACTCAATCCTGCTTCTTGGCATTTATTGGAGTATTTGATTCGTCGTTTTAAAATTAACGAATTCAATATTGATGCCATCATGGAAGCTATCTTACCCTACCATGAAACTACTTTTTTTGTAAAGGTCGTCTCAGTATTGGTCATCAAACCGGATTCGCGTTGGACTTTCTTGGGTCCTGTCCAGAAATCAAATACTCCTTTGTTGCGTTCTATTCTAATTGATGTTTGCATCAAGGACCATTCCTTACTTCCATTTATCTTGAAAGCGGTAACTCTTGGACAATATCCCTATCTGTACATTTCATATTTGAATTTGCTCATGTTTATTTTCATTCTCATCATTACATTTCAATTTACTTTCTGTTTTTTTAACTTCTTCCGTGAAGTGACCATGCTAATATTTATAGGCAGCTGAAAGTAGAAACTCTGGACTAGTAAACAAAAATCTAGAATGCTTTTATGCAACCATTGTCATTAACTTTTACCACGCTTTGAAAATTGTTACTGATAATCATTTGAGATTGATCTTACCCCATTTATTGCAAGGATTGGCTTCTAGTGATTTGGAATTCCGGGCTACGATGCAAATGCTATTAGGTAATTTCCTTGTAATTAATGATAGGTATTGAACGACCTTCACTGAACTGTAGGTTTATTATCCAAAAAGGTTGTATTTGACTCAGATGTCCTAAGTCGTTTAATCGAAGCTATCACCGAGAATATCATCACCGAAAATCTCTACGTGACATTGCTTTGTCTCGTCACTTTATTTCAAAATCAAACAATAGAGTCATTCCCACAGTCAGCCATTCGTAACATCTTGAATCAAACGTAACGCATACCAATCACTAAATTTAGAAACCTTCAAGTTGAATTGAAAAGAATTCTATCTAAGTTTGAAACTGCCGTATTTATGAAAGCTTTCTCTCATTCACTTGTTGCTGTTATGTTGAACAACATGCATGTATCTGCCTTTGACATCGCTGCCTTTGTTCTTGCAAACACTGATGTTAATTCCGATTGTGTTCAATCTTTCTTAGTAGAATTGTTACGGTCTTTATTACATGATGATGCTACACCTGAAGATATGCAAGATGCTATGGACGAGGACAATTCGGCGGTATTGCTTATTCAGAGAGTACAAAATCAACGATTTGCTGAAATTGATGCCGCCATAGATCAATTATTTAAGGTTTGGTTCATTTTACCATTAACTCAACTCCTAGGAGTGCAAACCGTCAAAGAAGGTCAAAGCCGCATGGCAAAATATTCTTAATTCTATTTTCAAAGGCTCATTGAATGAAACTTTAGAAGATAGCAACACCAGTCTCTACCTCGGTCTTATCCATGAAAACTCAAACATCAGATTAACTTCCTTGGAAAAATTAAAAGATTTACTTTTAGATGATGATCAAGATGTTGTGGCGGATATGAAATCATTCTTGGAATCAACTTTAACTTCATTCCTAAATGATTCTAGTTCTGATATTATTGACTTGGTTTTAGACTTGAAATTGTCCACTTACATTCATCATGCTACTCTTTTGAAATCATTGCTGTCGCTTGTCGTTAATGCACCAACCGTACAGATTTTATTAAAAGCGTTGAATGCTGTGTTTGATTTAGTTGCTTTGAATGTTAATCTTGTATCAGATGATTTGATTCATTCTGTCGTATCAACCTTACTCACCATCGTAACGATTCTGAACTTATCATAGGATATCACGAAATCCCAAGATTACAACAAGTTGGTTCCCAAAATCTTGAAGTTAATCAATATTGATTTTTCATCAGCTAAAAAGGATCAGTTTACGTTATTTAATATCGTCCACACCATCACTTCACAATTGTCAAAACAAACTGAATTCAACTTCAAATATTTTATCAATGGTTTCAAATCAACTTGCTTACCAATGAGAGTCTTCTCTATGAATGTCATTAACCATTATATTGCTACATTTTCAAGTTCATTGGATTTAAACCTCGTTCGATTGTTACTTCCAGTTTTGGAAAAACAATACATGTCCAAGAACTATATACGTAAATTGAAGCCATTCGGGGCAACAGCTTTAAAGGTATTTTAAAGATTGATTGATGTTAGGATGGTATGCCTTTGGAAAATTTGAAGACTTTGGAACGTGCCGGATTGGCTGAATTTGAAAAAATGATGTGGATTTTGGTTTTAGTGAATTTAATTCAAAGCATTCCTGCCAAAACTGATCCAGTATGGTTCCATAAACAAGATGTAAATTTTCTATAGTTAATTTTCAATAGGAATCATACGAATCATTAATGATTACCATATTCAAGTTGATTTTCTTGTTGGGTAAGAATCATTTCCGAGAACCATTGGCGCTATTTATCAGTACGCATATCCAAACCCATTTCCTTGAATTCTGTTTCTCAATTGCAACTAGTGTTGATATGAACCCAATGATTCAAAATTGCGTTTTACAATTAGCAAATCAATTCATGATTACCAGTATCGATTCTGAAAAAGATTATCAAATCATTTTACCAAGTGTTATGATTTGTTTACTGAATCGTGATCAATCCGTACGTGTGAACTCAATTACATGTTTGAAGACTTTGTTATTGACATTATCGAAATTGAAAAAGAAAAACCCATCAGTGTCTTCTATATATGGTCATGGTACTTTTTATGGCGCGAAATCCAATCAAGTTCAGTATTTGAATATTGCTTCTATTCGTAAATTCGTTACTGATTTAATTGAAACTTCACACGAGATTGTGACGGATGAAAATTATTTGGCATTGAATATGATCCACTTTTTAGTCTCCAGCAACAAATCTGGTAAAGACAAAATCCAACAAGATCTATTGGATTATTTCTTATCCAACACACTCGCATTTAGTGATAAATTTAGTCAATCTATTCTTTTGGGATTATTAACCAACGTCGATTGTATTGAAAAGGTTAGATTTATCTTACCAGTACTTGAAAAGGAATACCAGAAACTATCATTATCATCTATGGAATATTTATCTGATCCTTATGCTGTTCCATTTTTGGAAAACTTGGTTTCTTGTTTCCAAATTCAAACCATCAATAATTTATTTTCCAAGAAAGCTGGACTGGCTTTGATCACGTTTAGCAAGTTATTGTCGAATTACGATAACCCGGCACAAGTGGTTTGTTGTGATTTAGCTTTAAAACAAATCAATTCAAAATGGTGGAGTTTATTATCAACTTCCAATCAATCTATAATCTACTCCAATTTAATAGATTTACTCTCATTCAGCCCTGTCGAAATCCAAAATCAAGTTCGAGAAGTTTTGAAAACCGTAGAATTGAAGACTGATGTTGTACATTCCAAATTAGTTGATATTGGAAATGCATTGGATGAAGTTGAAAGTTCGAAACGTATAAAGTCAAAGAGTCATCATCAAGAATCCAAGATTTTCGTATTAATATCATTCTTGGAAACTCTTCAATTCTCCAACAACGTGATTAAGAATGGATTAGTACTTGTACCTGGTATCGTTGGTTTATTGGATTCATTGTTAAACTATTCAATTGAAATCTTTCCAAATATTGAATACACAAAGCAATTGATTCTCGCAACTCTGGACCGAATTTTGAAGGAATGTAAATCCATTCAAAAGTTATCCAAGGAAAGTCTACGAACCGATTTAATTGTACAATGTATTCGTGTGACTGATAATCCACAAACTCATAATTCTGCATTGTTATTGTTGGCTACCATTGGAACATTGTATCCTGATATTGTGTTGATGAATATTATGCCTGTATTTACATTTATGGGTGCAAATGTGTTAAAGCAAGATGATAATTATTCGTTCCATGTTGTGCAACAGACTTTGGAAACCATTGTACCATCTTTGCTGTCTTGTACGAATTCTGATACATTGATACATGTCAAAACTATCCTAGATGTTTTTGTTTCTGCAATCATTCATATTCCTAGTCATCGTCGAATTAAATTGTTTACCATTTTAATCCAAACTCTTGGTGTAGAATATCTTGGGTCATTAGTTTCTTTATTATTATCAAATCCATTCATGGGTGAAACTTCCAACATTCTTAACTCAAAAGATGAACCAATTAACGTCAAAACATTTTCATTGAAACTTTTACGCCAATTCAACCAACATTCTTATTTCAATGCCTTGAATGATATCATGAGCATTTTTTCATCATTACCACATAGTAAAAGTATTGAAGACACTGATTGTATTATCAATTATCAAAATTTATCATCCAAAAAAGTACGACAGATTAAATTACATTTAATTCAATTTATCCATTTCGCCCTATCCGAAAATTTAATCAAATATGGATTAGGACATGAAAAGAATGATGAAAATACTGATATTCACATGAAATTAATTGAATCTACTTTATCTGAAATAATTATCTTCAATCAATTAATTCAATTGAACTCGAATGAAACTCAAATTCAATTCATCAACAAGTATGTTAAAATCGCAACCAATTTATTATATGAAAACCTTAATTTGACAAACACTTACCTATCCTTGCCAATGTTTTTGAAAGTATTGATGGATTTGATTTATCATTCTGACTTTGGAATCAGAGAGAAATCTTTGGAGATGTTGCATGATCGACTTGAAGTTATTGATGTGGAAGCTGTGGATGTGGAGCTATTTGAAGGTGTTACCAATCAATGTTGTCGTATTCTAAATGATGCTGATGGAACTGATGTTGCTGTTTTAGAAAACAAACAATTGGTGTTGAATACTTTGAATTTATTGGTTACCAAATTCGGTTCTAAATTAATTGAAAAATATTCAATCATTTTCAAATTATTGATTAGTGATAAATGTTTGTTACATGCCAATTTGCCTTTGGTGTCAAGCAGTATGGTTACTTTGGCTTCTTTCATCAATGTTTTGGGACCAAGAGTTATTCCATTCTTATCAGCATTTGTACCAGTTGTTTTAAACAAACTACAAGATTTTATTCAAGGAGCTAATGAAGAATCATTGGTGATGTTGAAAAGTGGATTGTTGACAATGGAATCTCTCATCTCATCCATTCCACAATTTTCAAGTTCTTTCTTATTAAAATTAATTCATATTTTAATTCATCCCAAAATGTCTACCAATGAAGTTATTGCCAAATCAACTCGAAATTTGATTCATTTGATTTCAATTAAAATCGAACATCGAATTTTATTCCCACTTTTGTTCAAAGAAATCAAAGGAATGATGAAATTAGGATCCAATTCTATTTTAAAGGTTTTGATGTTATTGAATGATTTGATTCAAGCTACCAAACAAGCCCAGATTCTTGAATTTGGTAAAGAATGGTTTAAATTATTTATCACTTTGTTTGATTTCAAAAAGTTTCATTCTAATGATCAGGTAATTCTAACTAATGTTAATGATAGAATGATGAAATTGAAAAGAATTTAATTGATTTATTTAAACGATTTACTATGAAGATGAATGAGAAAACATTCAAACCATTGTTTTTGAAGGTTGTCGAATGGGGATTGGGTCATTCTAGTAATTATTTTTTCTTTAACTTGTTTTTAGTGGATCAACGAATTTTCTTTTTCAAATTAATCAACTCTTTATTGACAGACTTGAAGGTAAAATCATATTGTTCTGATTTTATAATAGTCTATCTTTGTGCCATATTTTGGATTTGTTCTTGATGCAGCTATTCAAAATTTGAATGAAAATCTTGAAAAAAAGACTGTTGGTCCATTATGGGAATTAACTATGACAAGTTTCTTGCATTGCTTTACGTTTGATAATAGTGGTAACAATTAATTTATTCTCATTTGTATTCAGATTTTATAACTCAAGATCGATTTGATAAATTATTGAATCCTTTGATCAATCAAATGGACATTATCAAACCACATGGAAATGCATATAAAGATCAAATGACAAATCTTTTAATTCCATGTATTGGTCAATTAGTTTTGAAATGTAAACTTTCTTGGAAACCATTAACAGATTTAATTTTCAACAAAATTTTATCAAAACATGTTCAAATTCGTTGGACTTGTTTATCAATCATATCAGAACTTTATTTGAAATTAGGTGAAGAAATGTTGATTTTTTTTCCTCCAATGATTCCAAAATTATCTGAATTATTGGAAGATGATGATGAAGAAATTCAAACTTTATGTAATGAAGTTTGTTTACAAATTCAAACTTTACTTGGGGAAGATATCCAACAATATTTTGTTCATTAGTTCAAATAAAGTATGATTTACTTCAACAGAAAAATAGTCAAACAATCATTAAATATCTAATAAGGTTTTTTTTTTGAGATCCATTGTGTAGGTAAGATATAAATCGAATTGCAAAGAAAAGTACTTTATTTAGCTAGAGTTGATTTAAGGTCTGGACTAGTCTTTCATACAACGGCCTTTCCTTGAGCACAATTTCAACATCCTTGTCCCAACTTAACTGATATTTGTGATGATCTTTCTTATACGTCAAGACTGAATATAAATCAAGAAATGATTCAAGTTTCTCCATATAAGAATATAGCATTTCCGTTGATTCTTCGATTCCCCAACCAGTAGCTGAAAATTTGAAGTGCTTGGTGTGACGAATGCTTAACACACTAACACATCTGTAGATTGTATCCCGAATAGTTTGAATATCAGCTAATACTGGTAAGATAGTATTTAGAAAATGAAACTGAACTGCATCATCCAGATGACACAATAGTATCTTCGATTGCACTTGTAGTTTTTCGATGGCAGTCAAATCAGTACGTTGTTGAAGTTCGACACGTTTAGTCACACCTTTCGTTAGTATTAGAATTCATTACGATTCTTAATATTCCGTAGCCTGGTTAAAATCCATGGAGACAAAGTAGCTATTTTTTCCATTGATGAATTGGATTCTTCACCGCCCATCTGATTATAATCATCATCTACCTTCGTTATGGATGAATCTTCTTCCTCATCATCATCTTCTGTGAAATTCATCACACGGTTTTCATCACAATTGATAAAGTGTTTTAACGATAATTTGACTCTATCTTCAGTGATGAATAGTGGTCTTGCATATTTTATTCCCAGCCTCTTCTTCCAGGAAAAAAAATATATGTTATCTGAATGAAATTTGAAATATTCAACAATTGCTATATAGAATTTGGAATTCCATGTTTTGTCTTCTTTTTCTGGTGATTGAGAGTTAATCTTTTCTTGCAGTAATGACACAATAGGATTTATTCCAAGAAATTGGTATTCCTTTGTAAGGAATTTTAAAAAACCGGGGTTTGTAAACAAATCAATTAGCTGACTATGGAAGTGTGGCATGTTTAAAAATACAAGCAATATCGCACGTATAAGTCTCTGATACATCAAGATTTTTGTTCCCCAATTCTCTTTGGAATATTTGGTAAACCAGACTCGGAAATATTCACCATCATCCCTTAGATAGTCAATAAGCCGTGTTATGACTAAATCTGCATCATTAAATTTTCGATTGAAATTTTCCAGATTGAATGACTGGAAATGGTGAAGGTGATAAGCGTAAATTGATGATAGGTAGGTCCCAATAGGTTTGTGTTTAAGCCCAAAAGAAGTACTTAAAGCTATGAATGATGATAAATACTGCTCCATCAAATCTAGGAAAAAATGCGGTGACAAGTCAGGGACGTTTTGTTTCAATAAGATTGTTAAAAAGCTTGATAAATACTTTGTGTAAAATACAACGGATATTGTATTGCCCTTCTCCATGGACCAATGAAATGCATTTTGTAGTTCATGAACAAGATCACCAGTTTTGGAATCTATTGGAGCCCTGCTTCTTGAAAAAAATGACAGCATCACTGATTGAACGTCTGTTTTAAGTTCATGTGTTGTTAAGTGACTTCTAACATAGCATTCACATAAAAATTGAATTTTTGGGTTAACTATGAATAGTAGAAGTGGTTTTGCATCATTATCTACGTTATTATTGGGAAACATCAACTGAATAATACTTTGAACGATACGGTCAAAGTTATAAACTGTTTTATCATGTCCAACAATTTGAAAGATATCCACAATATCTAATTTTCGCTGAAGAAATATTGGAAATTTTGATTTAAATATTTGCTGGTTGTGCTCGAATGAACATATTGGATTACGACAATCTTGTTTACTTCGCACTGTCGAACAAAGCGTTAATGAATTTGTACATTTCTCCAGACGCCCTATAATTTGATTTACCAATTTCTTTTTCATATAGGTAAGTTGAAGTGTGACAAAATTGATAAAAGAGATTCTGTTGAGCGTAGTATACTCGGAGAATATTTGTTTATAAGTATCTGCAAAGGAATAGGACATATCCAGTGGGTAATACGTTGCAAATCCTGTTAAGGGCTCTTGATTCTGTCTGGAACTGTTCAAATAGGCAACCGTTGATGATATCCGTTGCAAAATCCTTACCGCGAACTCTTTTGAGTCCGGTAATCTATCGTCATTGTTTTCCTGATTCAATTGATTGAATAGTATCATATCAGAAATGAGATTTAAGTGCGGCATAAGTGTATGTTTTTTAACAAATGCTTCAAGAGTTGCACATGATTCCATTTCAATAATTATCAATATAAACTTTACTTCGATTCCAAATGAGTAATCTAGAAACGAGTTCTTTTCGAAAAATTCACGAATCTTTGTTAGAACTACCTGATATTTACATTCAAACGAATGATTCTTAAACTTTCTACAACCCTTCAGAATTAGTAAAACTTTTGGCCGAAGAAAATATCGCAAGGCAATATCCATTGCTTTCGAAGGCTGATTTCCTTGAATGTAATTTGAAAAACATTCATCATAATATCCTAAATTCAAGGCACTTTCTGCAAGATTTAGACAATTATTGTGTTTCTTATCGAAATTGTATAACAGAGTGTAGTATTTGTACCGACTTAAAAACGATCTTGCAGCCGCATTTGATACAAATGAAAGAAACTCTAACATCATGGTGTGATTTGTTTGACATTGAACAGCGAAAAATCGGGAATACTTTTCTAAGTTTGACGAATTCAATTTTGATTTATCCTTTTTCAGCAAATCTAGGGCCAGATGGGACAATTTCGCATGTAAACAACTTGCTAAGGATTTCGAAAAGTCACCACATTCCCAAAATAATAACGCAGCATTTTCAAAATCATTAACTTTCACATAACAATTAGCTGCCATAGATAAATCGTTTATAGACTGAAATATGAGTGCTGCTTTGAGAAACATTTCATTGACGATTCTCTTTTTTCCTTGTGAGTGGAAGATCTCCGCCTGTCTTATTAAAATCAATGCCTTTGCTCTGGAAGATTGTTTAACATCACCAGCTCGGTCAAAACAGACTATTGCTTGTTCGTATTGCAGTCTTTCAAAAAATTCATCTCCTCGTTGTTGCCAACTTTCTTTGGAGCTAGTAGTAGCAAAATGTAAGTGTGAAGTAGTCGGGGTAATAAGCAATAAGCATTCTTTTTGTGACCAGTACTCTACCATAGCGTTTTGCGGGTCAGACTCATCAAAGAACCACAAGCGACATTTGGCTCTGGTTGTTGCAACATAAAGAGCTGTAAAATCGCAATCAATAACAAACAAAAAATACCTTTTAATTCATGGCACAATTGATGATCTTGCTTTTCATCAAATCGATGTAGTCTATTATCAATCTTGCTATCATAGTCATCAATATCAATTTGAGATAAAACGTTTCGCCATCGTTTGAATGTACTATCTGCAAAAAAGTTATAAATAAGAACATCGTCAAATTCTAGTCCTTTGGATTCGTAGACGGTAAGTATAAGAGCTGATCCTATTAGTTTTGAAAGCTCTAATTTGGCTTCTTCTGTTCGAACAATGATTACTTGCTCTGCACCCATTTCCCGATGAACACTTTCTTTTCGGCTATTCTCCGCTCCAAATAGCTGAACAAAGAGGTCTTCCCGAGAACTACCTACCAAAAATGAAGGCAGATTGCCCTCAATTAAGGCACCATTTTCCGCCTCCACTTTATCCACAGCATTTGGGAAAAAGTGCACCATCAAATCAACCAAGGTAGATGATAACTTTAAAATACCCGAATGTGTACGATAATTTTGTGTCAAGTACCAAATTTGAGGTAAATTAACTACTGTACTATCCAGAAAATGTTCATAAAACAACTTTCTAACATCTTCAAACCTAAAACCAACACCAGATGAAATTGTTTGGGCAGTATCACCGGCAAATACAAATCCATTCTAAAATTAATCGGTTTATAATACTACCTTATTGAAGCAAACATACTTGAATAACCCAATTTGGATCTGTGTCATATCTTGCACTTCATCCAAGTAAAGGTAATCTACAGTTGTTTTGTAGGGCTGACTTGATACCCGATGATACACATTAATGGTCAAATCCGCACTAAATGTCAATAAACGTAAAAACTTACATATCATATTGATGATTTAACCGCTTTAGTCTTTCATAAGCCTGCCAAATCTGATAAATATTTTTTCTATCAGAATCGTTCAGCACTGACACTCTACATTGTGATAATGTGATATATTCTTCAAGCGGAAGATACTGTCGTGAGAGATCAGAATTTTTCACAATTGAAATAGAACCTTTGATATACGACTAAAGTCAAAATGATTATTATTATTACTTGTATTTCAGTCCATACAATCGAAGCAGAGTATTTACTTGTCAGGGCATCCGAAATTCTGGGAAAATATTGAGTGATGAATTTTTCAAATGTAACAATAGATTTTAATTGATAAAATCCAGTTAAATATTCGGCAGTTTGATTATGTTCGTCAATCATTGCATCTCTAAATTCCAATTGATCATCAGCATTTTGGACCTTAATAAAAAATGCATTTGGTAATTTTTCATCCAACATCACCAAAAACTCGAAAAATGACCAAAAGGAGGGTTGTGTTGTATCATTCAACTCTTTCTTTGACAATCGCAACTTCTTATAATACTTCTCCGACGTATCTTTAAGTCTATTATTACATGTAATCATCCACTGGGTTGGAGGTGATAAATCTTTGTAATCAACCATGTCTAAATACAATCCTTCCTGCACCATCATTTTCGAGAGCATCACAGTGGTCTAAAAAAATCAGCAAGAATATCCTAATAGACGAACCTTTCCAGTTCCACTTCGACCAAGTATGAAAGCGGACTCTCCATACTCAACCAAAGATATTTCTTGAACACCAAGTACAAATGGGAATTCCATCGTTGACAATTTTTGATCCCTTATACAATCAAGCACCGTCTGATTCATTTGATAAACTTTCACCATATCAGTTACATCTTCAGATATCTCTTGCGATTGCACTTCACTAAAGTCAGTCGATTTCGTATTTTTGTAGAATTGTATTGGATGATTGGATTTCATAAAAGTAATTGGAGTTCTAACAACATGATTCTCAATTTGGTCGGTTTTCGATTCCCTACACTTTTCCAAGTATTCACTAGTCCTAGACAGCAACACTTTACGGATATCATCTAAAGATTTACTAGCGAGGTTGTTAGGCACTATATCCCATAATTGTATCACCTGATGATAATACTCTAAAGCTGACTCTAATGCTACCGTACATATAATCGTATATGTCTTTACAGTAATTTGAAAAACTTGAAATTCATCAGAAGAATAACGAAACTTGAGAGTTCCAGATGAAAGTGCAATTAATTTTGAAATTAATGGTGGCAAAAGTTCTTTTGGTAGTTTTGAAATTGAAGTTTTAGATTTCTTTGTAAAAATCATGGTCCATACTGCTCCCAGGATTTCTAACTCTGTCATATTCTTATCTTTGATAGCCATTAAAACACCTTCATGTCTAATAGTAGTTTTGAACCCTTTATCAGCGGAGCATACTTGATGACAACCAGCCTTGGTTAAACAATCAATCAACGATTTCCAAACCACATTTTTCTGAAATGTTCGAAAATCAGCAATGATCCATAACGATCTGCATGCTCTTGTTATTATAAAGTTCAAAAGATGAGCAATACCATATGATCCGATATCCCCTCTAGAATTGGATCGAACAGTGCTGAGAATAATGATATCTCTTGAACATCCTTGGAGAGCCATAGGATGATTGATATCAATTCTTAAACCACCTATACAGAGTGTGTCGTTTTTGATTTTTCCCGCTTTAACCACTAGTGATTCAATTAACCGCTTTTGAGCCGTATATAACGTTATAATACCAACTGTTAATCTAAGATCTGGATATAATTTAACAAATCTAGTCAACATAAGCACAACAAGCTTGGCTTCGAGTAAATTAGAGAGACTTGAAGTATGGCCAGCCACTTGCTCATTCCCAGGTAATTCAAATATCTTTATAGGACCAAAAATACTGTTTTCGTACCACTTTGAAGTTTTCTTCACAGAAGAATGTGTAATTATTTGTGAGTCATAAAAATATTGATTGGACCAAATCATAATCTATTTTATAAGAAGGAAATAAATACATCAGGATGAATTTGATACTGGATATTTAGAGTCGTTCTTGGATAAGGGATAATCATCAATCTTTCAAACAAGGATCGGTCATATTTGTATTGCCTTCCAGTTTCCGAAACACCTCTGGCATGTAATTGATGGATATCTCCAGCCATCACTAAATGGCCAATGGATTCAAATTGCAATAATTGTAATGTTTCAATTTCCGTCACTTGAACAGCTGCAAAATAAGAAAATTGATTGATTACCTTGATCAAGAATTACTACCGGATGATTTTCGAAAACGGATGATAGATTGGGTGTAGAAGTGATGGTAGAAAAGATGCATTTCGTTTCTGTCAAAAGACAGTGTCTAATTAACTTTCTAGATTGATTCGATGAAAGTGAGATACACTTTTGTTCAATATCATCAAACGAAGAAAGTAAAGTTTTGATCTTCACAATACCGCTTTGAAATAATTCATCAAAGAATCGACTCATCGTTGTAGTATTCGACCGATTGAGCAAAATATCGATAAAATGATCATTCAACCGTGTATAGAAAGGTTTAAGAGTATCAAATAAATCAACAAATGAATCCACAGTATTAGATAATTTAGTAAAATTCGTTAGTTTGATTTGATTTCCGAATTCATCACACAACAAAGCATCAGGACTTGTTTCCCATAAATTCATCAACGCTGATGAGGATTGTTGATAGGTTTCATAAGAGGTATTGAAGCGGATGGTAAAGTCTTGCCAAATACACTCTGATTCTTCAATCGATTGAACTTGACTATCCGTCCATTGAAAGTGAATTAAATTTATCAATTCACGATAAGCAGATAACCAATCACTGCAGATGGTACAAATATTTGTAATCCGAGTTGATAATAACAATGAATGCATTAAAGAATCACTATTCAAATTAGTGCAATCTGTTTGATCATCGTAAATCAATAAATTATTCAACTGCAAAAAATCTACACAATCATTTTCATTGATGCATTTCAGTAATTTTTCAACTGATTTTAGTAAAAGTTCCATGGAAGGGTTTAAAAACACAACATTGGAATCAGATTCTAAAAGAGCCACTGTTAGTACGGTCAATGTGAATGATTTTCCTGAAGCTGGTGGACCACTTAAAACACAAACAGGATTAGATTGAGTCAAGGCAGTACAGACGAACGCTAATTGTTTCCTAGAAGGTAAAAATGACAAAACATTTACTTGTTCAATTTGTGAAAGAGATGAATTAATTTAGTATCAGTAGGAAGATAAGCATTTGAAATCCCAGTATAATCTGCACGTAGTACAGCATTTACAATTGGAGAATCATTCCCAGAATTGTTAATAGCATTCTCGATATTCAAAGTTTTACCAATATTTCCCAAATAATAAAACGACACTTCATTTGATTGTACCGATGGAATATCATTTACCATATCGCTGTAGGATACGTGACAAAGACATGAATCATCATCCACATTTTCAACCACGAAAACGAAATAGCCAGCATTTCTCGGGATACGAATTGATGATGAAGGATCAAACACTACATAAAACACATCATTCGCCTTGAATTCAAAATCGGAATTGGAATCAAATTGAAAATAATGTGAATGTAGATGTAAATCAATATTGATAACCAACAATTTGTATGAATTTTTTAATTGCTTTATAGTTTCATGCAAAAGTAAAGGATAGAAAGTAGATTGGTAAGTATAAGGATCAGTGAATTCATCAGGGATGATCTCCAGATCAGTTACTTCATTTGAGTGGATATTGAATGCATTTAGGATATAGTTTTTAATTGAAGATTCCGTGAAGGTCATTAAGAAAAACTGTAAAAAATTGCGATCAGAAACTGGATATTTTTTGAATCCTTGACTTTTGATGGGTGACAGTTTTGGATTTTTTTGTGGTTTTTGGGTATTTGGTTGTTGCTTTTGAATAAATTCTTTTTGGTTGCGGGTAATTTGTTGTTGGTTGATGTCGACACGTACGTTGATTGCATCGCGATTCAAAACCTAAAAATAAAAATTAAGGTATTAAAGCAATCCAATTCAACCACGATCCATATTCAAAGTACTGAATTTAAAATACTCGATACCAAAACATATCAATACAAAAACCAAATCCAACAAAACTCAAACACAACACTTTAAAGCAAAAAAACAAACCCAATTCATTCAATTATAATTTCATGACAATCGTATCAATGGAACCATACTAGGACGACCATGCCTACAAAAAATAATCAAATAAACGAAAATACGCGCATTGAAAAGGAAACTATACCAATCAAAAAATCAGAAGCTTACTTGACATTCAGAAAGTTGGTTGATAAGTTGTCGACATTGATCAATACTCAACACATCACCAAACTTAATTGCCGTTCTATCGTTAAAAAATAAAAATACCGACAAGCTCGAGACTTAAAATAATTCAGTACTGGCTCTGCAATCCCACATAATCGGTTGTCAGGATCACGAAACCAAGCAATCAAATCCATCATCAATCCAGCCAACATCTCTCCATCACTGGTATGGTACGCTCTGACAACATGTACATCATATCCGACTGCAGTGGACTTGAATACAAATCCATGGTTATTCAATAAAGGCTCGATCGGAACAACAGACTGTTGATAAACCTCAAAAGTGATGGTTTGAATGTAAACAGGTGAGATGCAATGATCAAATCCTGATAGATTACGTTCCAGTTGAATACGTTCATCAACAGCATGTTGATCCAGTACAAAAAGTAAATTGGATTGTACTTCAGGAAGAGTACATAAGATAAATTTAGTATCTACTTGGTTAATGACAACAATAGATTTCAATTGTAATTTCGTGAATGATTGATTGGTTTTGATGCCATTTGATTTTGATATTCGATTGTAATAGTAGTTGAGACCAGTGGATTGATAAATTGGGTTGGTCCATTGAAAAGATTGACAATTCGACGAATCAGTTTTGGGTTTAGATTGATTTGTGTTTTTAGTAAAGGGATGGAGTGAGTTATTTGATTCATTTGTGGGCGAATTTTCCATTGGTACAGTCATTTGGAGTGACTGTTGACTCCGGTTCGACTTCGGAATGATGGGCTTACTACTGACAATTCGTTTATACGAGTTCAAGAGATGTGGTTGAATACATGCTTCAGTAGGATACTTGAACTTTTTTTGGTGGTTTGGAACAATTGGTTTCTTACAATTCGGAAATGCATTCTGGATGAGAACAGTAAATAAATCATCCTAACTGTTATTCTTGGCGTTTAAAGTACATTTGGTGAAACAATGTTTGATTCCAAGATACTGATATCGACATATCTCTTTGGTACAGTCAAGAAGATGACAAAATCTAATGACTCAGTGGCATTCATCTACAGTTACGTAACATTTAACATACCACATTATTTGTTTTAATAATGATTGATTTAATCAATAACATGTATGGACTAGTTTCATGAACAGGTCGTTGATTAATATCTATCATAAGCAAGATTAAAGTACATAAGAATTGTTTGGGCTGCTAGATTAGTAAATCATTTAAACCTCTATTTCGTCGGTATTGAATGAATAAAATCCCTTTAAAGAATATTCGAATTCACAATCATCTTGATCAAATTCAAAATCGTGTCGATTAGTGTATTTATCTTTAAATTCAATTTGTTTTATACTCTAAAATATCAACTTTAAGGACAAACCTTGCACCGATTATAGCCAAACAGTATTTTAAATGAATCTGTAAACGAAGCAGACTAATAATCAATTCAAAATCATTTACTTTTTGGAATACAATTGGATGATTTGATTTTGAATTGTTTAATTTCAATGTGAATTTAATGTGGTGGTGACAGATTGATATTGATTGGACGAAAGCAATGATCAATCGATGTTGTTTATCAGTATTTACGCATTGGGATCTTACTGGTATCTACACAAAAATTGAATACAATTTCCATTCTGATGTAGAAGTATAGAGATTGATTATGGAATACATTCATAAAAGTCCCCTTTGATTTTTTTCTGAAAAATACAGTGAGGGAGAGAGGAGAGATGAAGTTGAGTAATGAAAGAAATCAGCTTGATAGAGCACCTCCAATATGAATGATACAGAGTTTATATAAGAACAAGATGGGTAAATAGTAGAGCTTACATTACTAAAAATACCGTCCAATTGAACAATTGATCCATGATTTTGAATCTTGACAAGAGCAGGAATAGCCTTAAAATGATGTTTCTTAGAATCAAGAATTAGTAATTCAAAAGTTGGCATATTCAACAATTTGGAAGTGATTGATAATTTGCGAGCGATATGTGAGAGATGGTATAGAGCTATCGATGAATAGATAGTTCTTACCAGACCCCTTGGAAGCATAGACAGATTCTTGAAGTGGACAGACTTTGGTTAGCAACTGTAAGACATACATTGATAGAGCGAGACAAATTCCAGATGATCGAAACCAGAACCATTATCGGTAATAGATAGAGTCTTTGATGCAATATTACAGTCGATGAATATGGAGTTTGCATTCGCATCAATAGAGTTGAAGACCAGATGTGAGATGATTTGCAAGTAATCCGAGAAATGGTAGTGACTGACCAGTGATTTTCCTTCCTTGATTGGAAGTATTCGATTGCTGATCATTTACCAGAAACTTTTTAGTTGGTTTTTATTTTTAGGATTCTCAATAAAATTCTTTTGTTTCTGGTCTTGAATTTTGGCACTCAGGTATTTGGATTCAAATTGTTGATAATTCTTGTTTGATAGTCGGGTCGTACAGACCCTGGTAAAGACCCTGGTAAAATATTCAAATCATCCAAATCAAGTAACTAGTACTGTAGTGAAGTAATGGACATAAATTGTAATAAATACTTTCCAGTGTTCTTGTGAACTCTTTTGTAGGACAGCATCATCTGATCGTCTTATTGTTGTTGAATTACAAACACTTCCAATCGGGAAATTAGTTTCAAGGTCCTGACTAACGTGAAACTAACACTGAAACACCCTTAAATGATATCATCGTCATTTAATCAATCGTTTATTGAATGTAGTGGTTGCTATTAGTTGCTAATAGTTTGGTATCTTTAGTATTGGTGGTGGTAAGTATGTGTGTGGTGGTAGCCATGTAATACTTGCTTGTGGAACACTGTACTGGACTACTGAGAACCGTATAATCCATGTTCATAGATTGAAGTGATAGAAGAGTAAATACAAATGACAGTATAGTGTAACATAGAGGAACATTAGGTGAAATAGAGTATGATTTGAGATTGAATATCGCGTCTTCTGACAATTCTGAAACCATCACCTATTAATAAAGATTGTAAATAACAAAGAAAGAATACATTATAACAAGAGAACGCGGTAAAAGAATCCATGGTCATCATGTGGTTCCATCACATGAGGGGTGGTTGTAGTCTCATGGCAGTTTCCAGTTCGTTTCAATCCTTCTTTTCACACCCTCCATCCATCTTGTTTCGTCAAAGCCTTGTCTGTCCTGAAACGTGTGGAGAAGATGAAACATGTGGGAATCAAAAAAAAAAACTATTTAATAAAAAATTATTCTTATCTTTCTTTACTTTTTTTAAATTTCAAAGATGACGGCCCAAATTAAAGAATTACTCGCCAAAGTCGTCGCTAATACTCCTTCTGAAGAGCGTGCTGTTGCTGCCGCTGATTTGGCTACTGCCATCAAAGCTCACGGAATTTCTGCCGGTCTCGTCGACTTGGGGGTTTTGGACGCTCTGAAAAAAGCTGGTCTTAATAAGAAACAAGACTATGCTAGAGAAGGTGCTATGTTTGCCTACAAAGAATTGGCTGACAAGTTGGGTCACCCTGCCGAACCTTATTTAATTCCTGAACTCTCCGCCATCCTCGCTGGATACGGTGATAAACAAGTTACCGTTCGTGCTGCTGCCGACTTGGCTGGTGAAGCTCTCTTTGCTCTTCCTTCCCGTTTCTCTGTTAAAATTCTTGTTCCTGCCTTGTTGGAAAACTTGACCAACGAAAAGAAATGGCAAACTAAAATTGCTGCTCTCAAGTTCCTTGCCAACCTCACCAAGACTTCTGCTTCCCAAGTTCAAATGTGTCTTCCTTTGATCATTCCAGCAGTCTCAGATACCATGTGGGACACAAAGAATGAGGTTTTTTTTTCTTTTTTTTCTAACCCAATTAGGTTAAATCAGCAGCCACAGATTGTATGATCCAAGTTTGTGGAACTTTAGATAACATTGATGTTATTCCGTTCATTCCTGCCTTGGTCAGTTGTATCTCCAAGCCTGAAGAAGTTCCTGAATGTGTTTACAAATTGGCTGCTACTACCTTTGTCCAACAAGTTGAAGCTCCAACTTTGGCTATCATGGTTCCTCTTTTGGTCCGTGCTTTGACTGAACGTAAACCTGCCGTATTACGTCAGAACTGTGTTATTATCGATAACATGTGTAAATTGGTCGAAAACCCTGCTGATGCCCATCAGTTCTTACCTAAACTTATGCCTGGTTTGGACCGTATCATCGAAATGGGATCTGACCCAGAACTACGTAACGTCGCTTCCAACGCTCGTGCTACCATGATCAGAGTTGGTGGTGGTGATTCCCACGATGTTGAAGATCCTAAAGAAGTCGCTGCTCGTTTGGAAAAGGAACACAATGATGCTGTCAAACTTATTGTTGACAACATTGCTAAAGTCTCCAAAGTCAAGGTTGATGCCCCTACCGTTAACTACTGTGCCTCTTTAATCACTGTCATGTATGATTCCCACGTATTGTCTCATGCTGACTGGGCTACTTGTTTGAACCCATACCTTGTTCCTTTAGTTGGTGCCGATAATACCAAGAAAGTCCTTAAACCAGTCTTAGAGGTTTACAGTGAAATGGACAAATTACGTCAAAAAGAAAACGATGTTTATGATGAAGATGAAGGTGAAGAATTATGTAACTGTGAATTCTCCCTTGCTTATGGTGGTATGATTCTGTTGAACAACACCAAACTTCGTCTTACTCGTGGTCAACGTTACGGTCTTTGTGGTCCTAACGGTGTCGGTAAATCTACCCTTATGCGTGCTATCGCTAATGGACAATTGGAAGGTTTCCCACCTGCTGATGAATTAAAGACTGTTTTCGTCGAACACACTCTTCAAGCTGAAGAAGCTGACTTCTCTGTTACTGATTTCTGTATGATTGACAAGGAATACACTCGTGAATTTGTCACTGAAACCTTAACTGAATTCGGTTTCGATGATTTCAGACGTAACCAACCTGTTGGTTCCCTTTCTGGTGGTTGGAAAATGAAACTGGAATTGGCCAGAGCTATGATGGAAAATGCTGATATCTTATTATTGGATGAACCTACCAATCACTTGGATGTTGGTAACGTTTCCTGGTTATGTGACTACCTTACCTCTTTGACTCAAGTTACTTCCATGATTGTTTCTCACGATTCTGGTTTCTTGGACCGAGTCTGTACCAACATCATTCACTATGAAAACCGTAAATTAAAGTGCTACAAAGGAAACTTATCCAAATTCGTCGAACAAAAGCCTGAAGCCAAATCTTACTATGAATTGTCTGCTGCTGCTTTCTCTTTCAAATTCCCAGAACCTGGTTTCTTAGATGGTGTTAAATCCAAGGATAAGGCTATTTTGAAGATGACCAACATCAACTTCACTTACCCTGGTGCTAGCCGACAAGCTCTTTTCAACATCTCTTTACAATGTTCCTTGAACTCTCGTATTGCTGTTGTTGGACCAAACGGTGCTGGTAAATCTACTGCCATCAAAGTTCTTACCGGTGAAGTCATCCCTGACTCTGGTGAAGTTGTTAAACACCCTAACTTACGTGTTGCTTATGTTGCTCAACACGCTTTCCATCACGTTGAACAACATTTGGACAAGACTCCTAACGAATATATCAGATGGCGTTTCCAATTTGGTGAAGATCGTGAACTTGCTGCCAAAGCTTCCCGTCAAATGACTGATGAAGACAAGGCTCAAATGTTAAAGGTTATCACCATTGAAGACACCAAGTACCAAATCGAAACCTTGATGGGTCGTCGTAAGGCTAAACGTTCCTTCGAATATGAACTTAAGTTCGTTGGAAAATCTCATGATGATAACCAATGGGTATCTCGTGAAAAGCTTGAAAACTGGGGTTTCGAAAAGATTATCCAAGCTTTCGATGATAAATGTGCTGCTTTGGAAGGTGCTTACCAACGTCCATTGACTGCTGCCAATGTTGAAAAACATTTGGCCGATGTCGGTTTATCTGCTGAATTCGCTTCCCACTCTCGTATCCGTGGTCTATCCGGTGGCCAAAAGGTCAAGGTTGTTTTGGGTGCTTGTATGTGGAATCAACCTCATATGCTTGTTTTGGATGAACCTACCAATTATTTGGGTAATTTAATTTTTAGATTTTTCTAATTCTATAGATCGTGACTCTCTTGGTGCTCTTGCCGGTGCTATCACTGATTTCGGTGGTGGTGTTATTATTATTTCCCACAATGCTGAATTCACTGACGCTCTTTGCCCTGAAAAGTGGTTGGTCGATAACGGTGTTTTAACCATCACTGGTGCTAAACGTGAAATGCTCGTTGAAAAGATTGAATTAAAGGAAGCCGAAACTGTCACCGATGCTTTCGGTAACGTTACCAAGGTCAAATCCACTAGAAAATTATCCAGAAAGGAATTGAAACTAAAGGAAAAGAGAAGGGCGCTTAAGATCAAGAATGGTGAACCTCTATCTTCTGATGAAGAAGACTTGTAAGGTTCTTTTATAGAAATTAAATTTATATTTAATCTCGTATCGTTTTAATAAATCATTTTCATTGGTATTTTTTGTATCTTCATCTATTCACATAAAAAGACACTTGAACGAAGATACCTCTAACGTGGTCCCTCGTCTATGTTTGATTCAATAACTTCATTTTAATTCTTTAATAACACTAGATATAACGTCTGATTTCAAGTTACCACATTAACTCGATCATGTAACCCTAATATTTCAACGGATTGGATTCAAATCGCAAGGTGATATTTTTCTAGGAACAGATCAAAGTGGACTTAAATTAGCCCATATTAGTACAAGAAAGGAAGTGACAGGGAGAGGAACACCAGCCTACGATTTGAAAGTGATTGGAAATGTTGATATTGGTTTTATGCTCTTACTTACTCTCGCGCTTTGCCAAGTAGATGTCGCCTTTACTGGACCAAAATACACATTCGGTGGAGCTGCATAATCACCTTTTCTGCACCCAGTTCAATAAAAATTGACTTCAAATCATTTATCAGTATTACCAGCTGACAATTCAACAACAAAGATCCAATCATGAAATAATAAACTCCTAGCAGTTTGATGATTTGATATTAGAGAATAGACTGTAATGCTTTTTTAAGTATACTGTTTAAGTATAATATTAGTACATTCATACATCTATCTGTTCAAAATCGTGATAGTGTGATTCTGTAGCAACAGTAGAGACTGTATATAAGACAGCTTCAATACGCTGTAAGTATTCCTGTTCTAATAAGGACATTTGGTGACTGAATCTGATGTCAGAGTGTTCGGAGTTCAGTACGGATGTTGGAGTAAATTTTTGACAACTCTTTTCAAAACCCTTCCAAACTCAACATGCTAACTGTTCAACTCTTTTGAGAAATGCTCGACAGTTGAATCAAAGCTCATACTGTAACATACTCCAACAGTTAAAAGCGCTTTGTCAAACAGAATTCTTTTCGTGGTGAATACCAGTTCAACATTAGCATTATGAAAGCAGCATTTCTTTGTTTCTGAATACAAATCTAAAACAATTAGCCCAGAAAGGAAAGATATTTCAAGTGTATTTCGCTTTGCCAATATTGTTGAATGACCTTCAATACCATTGTATATTGAACGATAGTCTAATGCTACTGGCGGTTGCCAAAATGGAATGATTCAACGTGAAGTAGAAACTTTTCTGATACTGGAATGTGACATGCCAAATAACTTTTGTAGGACTATAGTTGAAGTCTAAAAGATGAGAATTCCTTACCTGAAGCGCATAGCAGATGAAAGAACCTTTTATAAGAAACCAGCTTGGAATTTATTGCAGAATGAATTGTGGTAAAAGGAGAGTGTGCATGAAACCATGCATTTTAGAGATAAATAGACTCTTATCACATTGATCTTCCTCTCAGCAATTCGCACGTCAGTTCCTTATCAATTCCATTGTCTTTATTGTGATTTTATTGTTAAAGAAAACAATCGTGAAAAGACTTCAAAAGAGCGTTTGAATGTCAAAAATTCTAATGAATTGTTTTACAAGCTTTTTGACTGCGCTGCGAAATAGATGGAGAAGAAGAAGAGCTGAAGAAGAAGCTCTCCGGGAACGCTGTGCTTTCTTGGAGCGTCTCTGCGCTGAAACCAACGCGAAGGTCAGCGCACTGGAAATGGAATGCGCTTTGCTACAAGAGCAATTGACAAATATGTCTAGCAAGGAAATGGAATTGAAAGGTAATTATATTTATTTAATTTTAGATACCATAGAAGCGTTGCATTTGGAATTGGACATTAGTGAAGTGAAGAATGCGGAGTTGACTCTGGAGCTCCTTCACAGCGTTACAAATCTGAAGGAAATTCCCGAAGACAAGAGCAGCGCTTCTTTAGAAGGTGCCAAGGAATTTAATATTCAGCAACCATCTGCCACTACCTTGGTCGAAAACGACGAGGCTGCAGATGAATGGGATTTCTGCGGGGAAGATAGTTCAGTGGCCACCTCTATCAAGAAAACCGGTCTGGAATGCCTATCCAAGAGTAGCAACTCTTCTTTTGAGTTTGTCTACGGGTCTCTCCCTGAAAATGCTTCTGGAGGCAATTCAAAGGGTATGTACAATTGTAACTAATAGTAGGATTTATGGATCTCGCTTTGACTTCTTCATCATTCAATGTGATGTGCGCTGGATTTCAAGAAATGCGAAACTTCGTCGCATTTAGCTTCAATCAACAGTGAATAATATATTTATTTTCCAAACTAATATATTTATAGTGGGCTTAAACAATCATATAACTAAGTTTTAAGAAATCGAGTCAAATGTAACATCGAGCACAAAAGATTTTAAATAGGGTTTGTAATCATCATAGTCTATTTGCAGATTATACAAAGATACTGCACAAATTGGACATAGATCAGTTCAAGCTTATGTAAATTTGGTTAATCAAGTAACAAATTCAGAAGATTCATCTGTGCTTCCTAAATGAAGAAAGTTACTTGAAGTCAATAGAAGTTTATATATGAGTTCTAGCTAAGTTTTTTTCGATTTCTTGGTTTTTTTTTTTACAACCTTCAACTGTTCCATATCGCCAATGATGGATTCATTACAATCTTTTGATCCTGTATTTATTAGGAGAATTTGTTGATACCTGAGATTGGTTTAAGCACACCCATCATTATATTATCACCATTCTTAAGAGCAAGATATGATTGGTCATCAATCTTGGGAGTTACATATTTCGGATACCACCCTGGCTTAGTGAACTCTAACGCAAAATCTTCACTGATAACCAGATGTTCATAAAATTGACTACCTAAATAAGATCTAGATGACGGATAAACAAGATTCCCTTTTTTTCTACCTACAACCATACGATTCTTCGATTTATCAAACACTTTAACAACTGGTTCTCCATAGAATTGAGCAATTTTGTACTGTGCAGGCACCTTGGACAATGAGCTTATCCACAAATAAGCACTTTTATCTAGCTCTGGTACTTTCCATGGGATACTAAAATCTTGAAAGGCAATAGTAACGTGTTCTTGCAAAGAATTGGTGCATCTTTCAGCACATCCCACACAGTAAACAGAATCATTTGATGAAGAAATGACTGGGCAACCTTTGATGGTTACTTCACACGAGTAGCATTTAATTTGATTAACAGCAGTCCTGTTAAGCTTCGTGATATGTCCCTCCAATATGTCCACTTCTTGTTTAATCTTAGATCCCAACGCTTCCCATAGTTCTAATAAAACCTCATCATCGCCAATCATTGCCAAGCAATCTACAAAATTAAAATAATATTCTAATTCTAACCTCCAACTTCAGTAATTAGTAAATGAACGCAACTTTTAATAGTCATACATAAAGTAATGGCATTCTTGCAAGAACCAAGGTCATTTTGTAGGAGTTTTTCTTGGAATTCAAGAGATTTACTATAACCTTCTAAAACCAAAATGCTTTGTTTTGCGGCTGCTACTTCCAGAATAGCATCATGCAAGTCTCTACTAGCTTTTCTCGCATTAGAGGCATGTGTTTTCATTTCTTCAAAACTGCGCTTGCAGTCTATGAGACATTGGTTTACATCTTCACCCATTAATTTCCAAGCAGAATAACTCTCACTACGACAAATCCTGTCTATCTTGCTATCTATATCTAAAACCTTTGTTTGCATTGGCTGAATGAGTTTTTATGGTTCGAAAAATCCCTTGATGATGCTCTCTTCTTTTTTTCTAGTACTGGTAGTTTATTGCTAATTTTTCCAAGTTCATATTGAAATTCATTAAGCTTTTTGGTGCATTCCGATCTTTCCTTCATCAATCGCGCAGCTTCAGCGGTTAAACTTGATTTCAGTTTTTCTTGAAAGTGAGCACTTTGATCAGTCAACTTTGCTGCGGTTTGAATCTTGATTTTTAGAAGATCAAGAATTCTCCAATTATGACTATTTGCAATAGTTTCAAGATCTGATTTCATTTGATTCACAGTATCAGTTATTGGGAGTGAAGCATCAAGCATAATCTTGCAGGAATCATCAGCGAACAATAAATCTTTTAACTGGAATTTTTCTTTGGATACGTCTATTTTTTTACCAGACCAGTCCAAAAAATTAGCATTTCGTTTATCTAAAACACCAGTATTTTGCCCACTACACCAATATGGATACTCCATACCTCCATCAGAACTGTCAATTTCAGTGGAATTGATTGCTGAAAGTAGTTCTTTGATACTGTCACTTGCCTTGTGCACTTCATCATCATACAGTGCATCTACAACTAGTCCTCCTATTCCCATAGTTGCATTAATAGCATCTCGACGAGCCTTAGTATTAAAGAGATTTTAATCAAATACCTCTTCTTCATTTCCTGCAATCATATGGATGACAGATACTCCATGCCCAACAACTGGAATTCGAGCACAAACTTTTGTCACCGCTCCGTCTTTGCTGAAGGCATCACCAATAGTATCAAAGGCGCTGCCAATGGAATCAAAAAATCCCATTCTGATTATGTTGAAGATAGGTATTCTTAAGTAGATCTACCCCCACTCGCCCACAATTGCTACTGTATGGCGGAGTAGGCGGAGTGTTTACCTGACAACCACAAATATCTTCTCGGCCATCGATAGTAAAGATAAACATAGATCTTTAACTAAATATACATTCATAATCCCATAGAAATTTCTGGGAAAGGCCTTGTCCTTGTCAGATCCTTGTTGGCTCAAAAATTGTTAAATTAGTGTAATTGTATCACGAGATTCCCAAACATGTGGATATTTCAGTCCATTTAGGACAAAGGAACAGTCATTCTGTATTATATCCTTCCAGCAAAGTTACCATCTAAAACTAAATATGACTATAATCGCAATCCCAACCAAAGCTGAAGCATCGTTACAGATGGAGAAGGTTCTATCCGACCGAGTTGACTTGCAAGTACTTATCGAAGGACTACTTGGAATGTCTAAATGCGTTCAACTTGCGTTGAATGGAGCGATTGCTGCAAATGAAGGTAAGCAGATCTGAACTAATCTTTAGGAATAATTGCTGGCAAAATGCAAGTGATCGTTGTGGAGCTTTCAAATCTTAGCTTGACATCCAACTTGACAATGCAAACATATGCAAATATTACTTCAAAGATAGCAGAAACTATTATCGAATCTTACAAATGGCTTGATCGCGAAAAACCAATGGAAAAAATCGCCATTCGGAAATTGTCCATAATCTCTACTCTTGCCATTGAAATGGCTGATGAATGTGAGAAATTAAAAGAAAGATTCACCATGCAACGGCAGATTATTAGTGATGTTGCAGGGGAGATCACCGTTGCCCGAACTGACAAAACTAAACAAAAGGAAGAGCAAGAACGATTACTGGTCATAAATAAACAACGACATACGTTAGGGATGGCCGAAGTGGAATCATTTGAAGAACTATATGCAGAGGCTGAACGAAATGCAGAAATGGCAAGGTCTGATCAAAAAAATGCAGAAGAAAAGGAATTTACCTTAGCAATTATCCAAGCAGTTTCTGGTTTAGTAGAAAAGGCGGCCGCAGCAGGGGCGGGAGCAATGGCGGGTGGGCCAGCTGGAGCTGCTGCTGCTCTAGCTGCTGCTGCATCATCAAAGAATCAGAATAATGCGGGAGCAGCTCCTTCCAATGTACCAAAACCAGAAACTAGCGCAGGTGATAATCTATCACTTCCTGATCAACCTGAAGCTGGTGGTGGTACTGATCCCACTCCATCGGAAACCAGTGTAAGTGCTAACCCACCACTTCCAACTAAACCTGATGATATTAGCAGTAAATTTCCACACGACTAAAAGATAGACAGAAAAGCCAATGCTACAGGCACCACAGCATCTGAAAGGGCCCATCAAGAAAAGATGTTTTACCTCCAACAAGCAGCAGATTCGAAAAGAGCTAAACTTCAAAAAGCAACCGAAATGGGCATTCTGGCTGCCGAAATGAAATCCGCCAAGAATGATATTGCTATTTCCAAACAAGTAATAATTGCACTTCATCAAGCGTTGGATGAGCTTAAAAAAGTTATCAACATTCTTGCAATGGCGATTAAATTCTGGAAACAAATGGGGGACAATTTTAAAAAGCTAGGCGGAAATGATCTTCACAAAACCATAGCGGACCTTTCTGATTTGGATCCATTAGAGCGTAGAGAAGTATTTCAAGAAGAATTGTTACCTGGTTTCAAATCGTATGTGATGGAATGGGTTTCACTTCATTATATCTGTCAAGATTATTGCTTGAAACTAAATGAAGTTGATGCAACTTATGCTAAAGCCATTCAAGACAACCCCACAAAATCAGAGGCCCTCAAGTCGATGAACTTGATTGCTGGGGAAATGGCAAAGGATGCTGCAGCTACTATAGAGCATTACAATTGAATATAATTCATACTTCCGCTATTATAATATTTGATTACTGTTTTTCGTATGTAAAATACTGAGAGACGTGGTGTGTTGGTATGGCCTTTTGTAATTCTGGTTGTTTTGGAATGCATAACATGGCCTTGGTTGCGTTCATAATGGTTACTTTCGTTTCTTCTAAATATGAAATTTGGCTAATGATAACGATATAATCTGGTTTATGTCACGTAATTCATTCAGATCTATTTCAGATGTACTGGGTTTTTTCTACTGCAGATTGCTCCTGCAATAATCGGAATAAAAGATGTGAGATATGCGTTGGTATCTTTCTTTATTGAAATTTCAACATAACGATGACGATTTCAATATAACTTAAGACACGTTAGAATTCGAAGCAATTCAGAACTAGTGAACTTTTGATCATTAGCTATAGACCCAATTAGTGATTGGTCCAGCAAACCTGACAAAATCAAATTCAATTTATGTTCACGATAATCGGATGGTAATAGCCATGCCAAGATCATCATAGCTACTTCGTGTGAAAACCCAAGCATCATGACCAATCTACTAGTTAAAAAACAAACTTTGGCTTGACGATTAAAGTCAATTAAGGATCGATAATGCAGTGTTGATAATTCATTTAATTGATCCGAAATAGTTTCTAATTCGGAAATTTCCTCATCACTATCATCATCCCAATCTTCAAAAGCATCATCAGGGAATACTTTGGGTAAAGATAGAACTGGATTTGACTTTATCAAATTTAAGAGTAATCGACCAGCTACTAAACCAAAGTTATTACCATTCAACTTTAACAACGTCAAAGTTGAATTATGCACCAATGAATCAGCAATGGCATGTACACAATCATCATCAAATTGATTAAATCGTAAATCCAATTCATTTAAACTTGTGTTGACATAAAAACAAGGGAATAATGCTTTGATTCCATCATTACCAATTTCATTATTTTGGAGTGTTAACTTCTTGATTGTGTGGTTTCTTTTCAAAGCGTTGCATAATTCACCCATTGAATCATTGCCAATTCGATTGGAATGTAAATATAGTTTTCTTAATGTACGATTTGAATCCAAACAGTTGGATAGATGATGTAAACCAATATCTGTGATTTGATTGAGTTGCAGGAACAATGTAGTAAGAGAGGTTTGATGTAGTAAATGATCCGATATGGTTTTGGTACAATCATCATTGAAGTTCATCATATCTCCCAACGAAATCATTTCTATAGTTGAGCTTTTTGATACTGATTCCATCAGTTTTTGTATTCCAATATTCGTAGATCGGTTGGTAGCCAAAGATAAGTTCTTTAGTGATGATACTAAGACTGATAATTTGATTGTATCATCATCATCCAATGAATTCCGCTTCAGGTAGAGAGACTCCAGGGTTTGAAAGACTGGTAAACAAGAATCCAAGACTTCTGTAACATTACAATCGCTTAAAACACAACTTTTTACAGTTGGAATTGATTGTACCATTGAAATGAATTTGTCAATGAAATGGAATAGATTAACACCATTGAGATTAATGAATTCTAGATGAGCTAGAGAGGTATAATCGGTGCTTTTGCCCTTCAAAATTTCTTCAAATTCAATCGAAACTCGAAAGGTATCCATAGGAAAAATTAAAGAAAACAATTCAATTGAAGTCACAAAACTGTTTAAGGTGCTAGAAATCAAGAAACTGATATTGAAGTTCAATTGAATGATATTGAACGCATATGTTCATCTAAATGACTAACATCAGTTGCGGAAGAAAGGTTCCTGCGTTACCAATTTTTTTAAATTTAGGATGCAACTCACTTTTCATCTTTGAATTGATAAAAAGTTTCATTAGAGTAAGACGAGTTATATATATACATGAGTGGGTTCAATTTTCAGAGCAATTGTGCAATATGTAGAAATGACGATCACTTATAAAATCCATTAAAAATTCATTTATTCGCAAACAATGATTCTAAAATGTTGACTGGTACTTCTATAAGAAGACACTCGTGCTGATTGGTTAGTGGGCGAACATGTCCCCTCCAAGTGCGGGACTGACTCCAAGTAACATTGACTAGCAACGGATTTAAAAATGTAACAATTTGGTTCAGTTCGGAAGATTTTCCATTTCAGAAAATTGTCATTGTTGGGAATTCTGTTACAGTCGGCTAGTAGAGCAATATCCCAGTTAAAAGCTCTTCCATCTAACCAGTCAAACCTTCTTTCGACATCCTGATAATAAGGTCTAATTGAATAACAACGAGTTGGGTTATTCAAACGCTGAATTTTCCATCCGTGATGCATTTCAACAGTTGGGGCAAAAATCGCCCTATCTTCCCGGTAGGATAGATGTTGCTCTGTGTCATTGTGGATTATATTCACTCTTTTATCTAGAAATGATAAATAAGAATCTATTAAAATTAGCGACTTCACTAATCACCATGGTCAGGATTCTCTTCTAACAACGGGTGATCAAAGCAGACCTGACAAACGACATTTCCCTCTGTACATAAATTTTCACATCTAGTGCATTTCACTACAGTCAGCTTTAAGATATCTAAAATTTACCATATGTTAACTCTTGGCCCAAAGAGTCCGACTGGTTACTGATGCTAGATTCCATAAAATAACTGCGTGGATTTATATCACAACTGCCCATTGGTGGCCAACTACGAGAGTGAAACATAGTATATATGCTTGGTTTACTAACATCTAGTAACCGTCCAATAATGTGACTTTCGGTAATGCTATCGAATCCAAAGTCAGTAGCCTTTCGCAGGATTCTTTGAAGAAGGTTTTGCCGTTCCTCAACGAATACTTCATAGAGCCTTTGAGTGGTTGGAAGTTGCACTTCAGCAATAATTCCACTTCGACCACATTGTTCTCTACACATAAGAGCTGCCATAAAAGATTCGAATTTGGCTAATGAATTATTGCTGTTTGCTTGAAAGTAAGGTCTAGATGCTGACGAACTACATTTTTCAACTTCATACGCCAGTGCATACGCAGATTTTATCCCAGAATTGGCACCTCGACCAGGCCAAAAGTGTACTGACATAGCTGCATTACCAATCAAGCAGATGGGTGCTTTTGAATAGTTTCCGGACTGGTAATATCGACAGGATGAATAGTGCATTTGAATTGGAAAGATATCAAAAGGCAGTACATCTTCTGGTTTAATGCCAAACAGTAAAATTCCATCCAATATGACCTGACGAAGCCGTTGTAATTCATCATTACCCTTAGCACGACTTTTAATATCATCAAGAGTATCGCCTTGTTTTAGGAGCTTAAACTCTTCTGAGTTCAATCTGATATTGAGATAACCACGTTCCGAGCGAAGACTATTCATAAGATATCTAGTTTGACCAACAGTGATTGCAACGTTCAAGTTTTGTAAACGAGTAGCTTCTTCGGCAGAGTTTGGCTGGCTAACATGATATGGAACTCCAAGAGCGTAGTCTGAATGTCCAAATGAACATTTATGAATTCCTGGGTGATTAAAGGCGACTGAACTGGATCCATCAGCGAAAACCAACAAATCACAATTTGGTGTTGCAGCTTTCGTGAAGTTTCCCAGTTCCATTTTCTGTGGAAAGAACGTAATCATTTCTTTAAACGGTTCTTCTTGGATAAGTTTTAAAGTCAAATCTTCGTATTCCATTATAGGAATATTAACCGAATCCCTCCACACACCCTCTTCAACATTATTACTTTCATCAATTCTTGCTTTGAGTGTAGCAGGGAGTAAGTCCAACACAGAGTTCTGTAAAGTGATAACCTGTCTTCTTCTCCTATTACGTGGTACATCATTTTCATCTCTCCAACGATAATGTATTCCTTCTTCAATAATTCTAGATTCATAAACCGTAACTTTCACTACACGGTTCTTTTCTTTAAAGAACTGAACCAATAACATGGCAAATGTAGCTCCAGCAGGACCACCTCCAACAACCACGATGTGGACAGGTTCTTCTAGTTCAGCGGTTACCATATTTTGTACTGAAACTAAAATCCATCCATTGACCTATTTAAATACATTGGCAGCCAAGCCTTCGAACACAACTTTTTTGGGAGAGTCGTACCGACTGTTTTCTTTTATCTCCAAATAAAGTGCAGAAACAGAATACTCTTATATTCCATATCTTGTTTCTAAAAGTCCTGATTTATGATTTCATTTCAGAATGACTCACGGATCTCATTGAACTGGACTAAGATTTAATCGGAAACATATTGTTAAGCCACGGGTCACAGAACTCCTTTGTCCGTAAATCACTGGACAAACAAACGGTTCTTTTCTTTTGAAGGGTCTTTAGGGACTCAATAGTTTCTAACATTACTGTTGACATCAATAATCAGTAATATGAAAGGGACTAACCCTAAGTTGTGATTCAATATCCTACCGCAAACCAATCTAACTCAATGGAGAAGATGTTCAAAACAAATCAGTAAGTACCACAGAGGCTGTGATGCTAGATGTTCTCCTTTATCATCATATATTAGGTTTTTACCCAATTTGATCGTGACTGACATGATATAATCGAGAATGATATCAAGTACTGTCATTTTCCGTTTACCAACCTATATTAACAACCATGCTTAAAATACGCCGCAACGCAGACATCTAGTTTATTGTCAGGATTGAGTGTGAAATAAGTAATAGAGACACGATTGAAGCTTTCAACAGCAAGGCGATTGAATGGCGAGATGGGGATAATGCTTGGCATGATTTTTATACTGGGAATATTGAAGTGAAAAACAAGAACCAAACTGTTGGAAAAATATTTGAGAAGTATTTTACTGGTCATTTGATGGTGAACAAATTTAAAGTAGTCTATTTCTATCGGTTACTTGTATTATTATCTCTCTATGCACTATCTATAGGTTCAGGAAAGAAGCAGTTATACAGCCAATCAACAGCTTTAGATTCCTTTTGTTCCTTTAGAACAATATCCCTAATTTGTTTAGCCTTTTCAACACACGTCAATTCCATCACTTCTTTAATGGCTGAAACGAGCTCTTTAGCAGTTGTTGTGGAAAACGAGAGTGGGCTCTTTGGTCCAACACCTAATGCAGCAATCTTACGAGCCCAAAATGGTTGATCTGCGAAAAAAGCGCATATAACTTGTGGGCGACCAGCTTTGAAAGCAGAGGCTGTAGTGCCAGCTCCACCATGATGCACAACTACATCACACCGTGGAAATAACAAATCATGAGGTGCACCAGTGAGCAAGAATACTTTTGTGTTACTTTTCAAGTTTTCAAATCCGGTTTTTGTTGAACCAATGTAGATTATAAAGTTCCAGTCTGTTGGTGCTTGATCTACTACTTGATTGACAAGATGCCAAAATTTTGTAGTAACTTGTGCAGGCATAGATCCAAAGCCAATATACACCACATTAGTTTTTGATGTTAGAAAAGATTCAAGCTCGTCAACTAGACCACCATTTGTTTCCATAAACAGAAACCCGCCTACAAGAACATTATCAGGAAAATCATGCGGTTTCGGTGAAATATATGGACTGTAAGCACAAAAGCAGGGCAACGCATCTGCACGAGTATGATATTCCTGTTCACTGATAGTTGGCAAATCCAAGCGTTTCCGAAACCCATTGACCATATCCTTACAAGTAGACCACATGAGTTTACGAAATGCAAAATGCCCAAATCGATTAATAAATCCAAATGGTGCTGAACCTTGAAACATAGGCAATGACTCACTTGTAGGATGCATTTCACCAAGTGATACCACCACCAATTTCGCATTATACTTTTCAGCAATATGCAACATGTTAATTGTAGTGGTGCCGCTTGTAACAATCATATCACATCCTTCGCAACCCTTAAATAAATCCATACCGATGGATTCCATACCCTCTTTGGTCATCACTGCTTGGGAAAACTTTAATGTTTGGCCCTTAACAATTAATTCTGCGACCTCTGGTTTCTGTGCTACTTCATCTATACAAATAGTAATTGGTTCGAAATCAAAACCGTATGATTCAATCCATTTTTGTTGATTTCTATGAGTTACAAATACAAATTCGCATTCCTTGTTTTTTTGTTGTAGATGTTTCTTGAAAAGTAAGGCTAGGACTAAGATTGGTTGGATATCTCCACGACTTCCAACAGTTGCAAATGCAATTTTCATAATAGTTTGATTGTTTGTTTGGGAAAGTATTTATGATAATGGTTGTGTTTGACAAGGGCTACAGAACGTGTACTACTCGTACAGAGTCGAGTTGGATCATCAAGATTTGCTTGATATTTGGATCACAACAGTGGTGATACACGGTTGTAACTTTAAACCAGTTATCAAATTTTTAATGCTACAAGGTTTGAGTCACATCATACCAATTGCTTGTACGTTTAGAAACTAAATTCCAGTAGACTAACCCCTATTGCATGGAATCCTGCATGGGTAGTACCAGTTTTACCTAATTTGTTCACCTCGTCATACCACTTACAAGTTAATGTTGTTTGTTGGAGGAATTTATTTGAAGGCTGTTTTGTTTAACCCAAAATACATGTTCAGTTTGATGATGATTTTTCGTAAACTTGCCTATTTTCTTCATATCAATCCTCAGTTTATGACACTATCACATCCAACATAAACAAACATTCAAATATTTCTAAATGTCATCTACCAAATTACCACTCAAAAAACAAAATCAAATCACTCTCTTTCATATGACAATTTTCAGACAACATTACTATACAGTATTCTGTCCAAGTGACGTGAAATGTCAAAATAAACGGCTACTGCTGCCAATTCAAAATTCACTCTTCAAACAAATCCCACCACAATTATTAATTACAGGGACTTTGAATATGCTCTTACAACTCTGAAAATTCGGAGTAGAAATACAAGAAAATTCCATACCTTTTCGACTTTATAGCTTTGGTTGTGCGTATCACCAATTGTCATTTCATTTAATGTTCAAAATCTCAATACAGAGACCCCACAAATACCCTCTCTTTTCCTGCAGAAATTATACCAAAAAAGGCAATGAAGGTACCCATATATATTAATCTCATTTTAGTGCGATTTTCAAGTCCAAAAACAATAACCAGCATGAAGAATGCTCTAGCTTTCGAAAAACTCAAACTGGAGAAAGTCGAAGAAGAATTCAGGCTAGTCGAAGCTGAAAAGAAGCTTCTGGAGTTTCGTTTGGAACTGGCAAATGCCGAACTCCTTCGATTGAAGGACTGTTTTCAGTTCTTGGCATGCTTGAATACATAGAGGAAAAAAACGAAGATTTGTTCCTCTATGCTGTTAGGAATATCAAATATTCCAGAAGGGGGCTTTATATTTATATGGCCAAGAACCATACTGGACTTACTGACTTTGATCCGCAAAAGTTTGGATCACTCATGGCAATGGCGTATCAAAATTATAGTGAAGAAATTCATGATGGAAAGCGGAGCCCAACAGAAGTAAGTGAAGCTGGGGATTCCATAGTGATTCGGGAATCACTGCTTGTTAATTATGACCAGGTTCAGTGTATCAAGTCACTTGCCAAATACTTCAAGTATCCATACCAAATTAAATTGCTTTCTAAAAGCTAACAAATAACAATAACCCATCTGTATTCAATGTTTACCTCTTAAAATCTTGACAGCATTAAAGTAGGACTAGTTGGTAATCAATTTGCGAAAAACACAGCATATTAAATACGCTATCGCTCTATCCCAGTGCTGATTTCGTTCCGTTTTAAGTCAAAGTATGTATATATAAATATGGTGATGCTGATTTAGTTGGATACTCACTCCATCAATACAATGTGTTTTGTTCGAACATGTCAGGCACTTTGTAGAAGCAATGAAATTAATTATCCCTAAGAACTTAGTACTCTTAATGACCATTGTTGCGGCTAGCTGTTAATAATGCGTAATGAATTTGGAAGATATTGTTGGTTTATGCGTATAAGTGGTCGTTCAAAATACTACAATTCTGATACACTTTTTTCGTGACTTCGATGATAATTGGAAATACGAGGACAGCAAATTGAGTATAATGTGATTTATTTTACAACTTTAAAGACGATCCCGTTGTGAATGGTTGTTTATAGTCAAAGAAAATGGAATGGCAGGTGCTAACAAAACAGAATTTGGTTGGTCATTTGAAAACTACAAAGATTTTCATTGCATGAATATGACGCAATGAAACGTGTACAATTGGTGTTATTTGTGGTTATCAATAGTGATTTTGTCTGTTGATAAGATTAAATGACCATTAAATTACATGTTCGATACCAATATATTACTTATATTGTTTATACTATACTTAAGAATATTAATGGAGAGGTCTTTTGGTGACATATTCCACAGTTTTCGCCGTATTTTTGAACCTACAAGAACATTACAATTCTATTGATTCAAAATCTACAATGACAACCAAAAGAAAGACTGACTGTCAGATCATCATACTAACAGATTGATTGAATTCAATAACATCTACGCTCCATTTAGAGACTCAAATTCGTCGCGAAGGGTTTGTGTTTTTTCAAGGGAACCGTCATTAATTAATTAAACCTGATCTCCACTTGACACTTGACTTTACAAAAACAAATCCAAAATCACAAAAAAACTCAATGATTCAGATAAAAAGCGATGACTCTTTACAAGTCATGCCAAACTTTGAAAAAAAGTTATTGAATCCGAGAGGGTATCAAAATACTGGGAAATTGATTTTATAGCTCAGCATTGAAGGATGGATTAGCTTTTATGGCATATGCTGCTCAAGCAATTGCTCAAGTACACTATTGTTACAATTCACTCTTTACAGGACGAGTTTTCGAAATGTTTTGTACAAAAACCAAGAAATAATTTAATGAAAACGTTACTACAAGGTATTGGATCATATTGTTAATTAGTAGGTCCTATTTCATTTATGGGAATGTGTTATAGATATGGTGTTCTGTTTCCAATCAGGTACAAAAATGTTGTGGATTTATACTTTGATAGATTGGCTATTTTATTAGGTGCAACATCTGCATTCTTCACTCTCCTACCTGTTGTATTATACCTAAAAAATGAAAAATGGAGAGTTAGTTGTATGCAAACTTAATTCTAGAGACTCTTGTTTCGATTTTACTGTAAAGCTTTCCTAAGATCTTGGGGAAGTCGTATTAAGCGACATGGTAGCAAGCCTATTGTGAAGGAACCACATATATTTGTTGCTAATCATACGTCATTCATTGATTATCTGATTTTAAGTGCAGATGCGTATCCGCATGCAACTGTTGCTCAAAGGCATGGTGGACTCATTGGGTATGACATATAGTTTAATGACTTAGATATTTCCAAAAGCATATATTATCATCAAATGGTTCCTTAATTTTCGAGCGATCGCAAAAGAACGACCGTACTGTATTAGCAAGAAAGTAAAATAATTTATACTAAGTTGGTTAGAATGAAAGAACATGTTCATAGTCCTACCAGCGTTCCATTGTTGATTTTCCCAGAAGTATTGCATTTCATATTTATCAATATAGGGAACTTGCGTTAACAATGAATATACAGTGTTGTTCCATAAAGGTGCTTTCGATCTGGGCTGTAAAGTAGCCCCAGTAGCCATAAAGTAAAATTTGTATACTAAAACCAATTTTAGATATAACAAAAATCTGGCTGATGCGTACTGGCACACAAAGACCCAAACATTTACCATACAGTAAGTTTATATGTCGGTGATAATTTACTATAGTTTACTGTATTTGATGACTCGCTGGGGTTTAGAAGCAGAAGTGTGGTATTTACCGCCGAGAGCAAAACGACCGAATCAATCTGCTATTGATTTTGCCAATGAAGTGAAAGCAGAAATTTCACAGGTAGCTAACTTAAAAAATCTATCATGGGATGGTTACTGGAAGGTATACTACAAATAAGATTAATGAATCTAGAATTATACACCTCCAGTTGAAAAACAAGAAAAGTTGAAAGATAATCCTAGACAACGATATAGCCATGTATTAATGCAACGAATACAAAATAATTCAATGAAAACTTCTCGTTCTCGTCGATTTTCATTTACAGATTCAAATGATTATTCAACATCCAAATTAGAGCTTGAACAACCAGAATGGGTGAACCCTCATGCGGACACCATGGATTTAAGAAACCAAGTACTGGTTTCTTTACAAGAACAAGAACGTTGTAGAAACATTTGTAGTTTAATTAATGATAAAAGACATGATATTGTTGATACTTGGAAAGATTCGGTCCATAATCGACAAGAAAATCTGTATTCAAGACGAATTGAAAATTTATCATGGCGATTATGGTTTAGGGAACGATTAACGGCACAAGAAGCATTAAGAAAACCCGAGTCGGATATGTCTAGTATGATTGATATGATGGCATCTTTGTTACCTCTTCCTCTTCGGATTTATTCGCCTGATGATCTATATAGTGATTTGGCATCTATTGATATTCTCTCGCCTTCATCGCTATCCCCACGTCGAATCAATTGGGATTTTAGTGAAACTACTGTAGCGTAGATTGTTTTTATAAATCTTTTCTATAATGATCATCTTTTAATATTGCTAATTCTGCATTCTTATAAAATCAAATTGTAAATTGTATTTATTGGAAGTAAATTGAAACTTAATTGGAAACTAGGGTAGTTGAGTATGAATTATCAGTAGTGGTGGTGATAGCCAAGGATGTAGTGGTGGTGTCTGCAACTACAGTGAGGACATTGCTTACAGTAGTTGGGATCAGACTAGACAATAAAGTGGTCGTAGAACTAGACGTGGTAGTGGTAGGAGTGGTACAGTTTGCTGGAAGTTGGAAACCATTAACATAATTTGGTAGAGCATCAACTCCTAAACCACGTTTAGCAAATCCTTTCCAGATTTCACAAAAGTTATCACCATTATATTGAAGTTGATCTGCATGAATGAAAGCGTCTCGAGCAGTAATGAACGTTGGGTTACATGGTTGTAACTTTAAACCAGTTATCAAATTCTTTAATGCTACAATGTTTCCATGTGTTTGAGTCACATCATACCAATTGGTCGTAAATCCTCGTTTGGAAACTAAATTCCAGTAGACTTCGTTTAATATCGAAGCCCAAATTTCCCCAATTGCATGAACTCCTACACGAGTAGTACCAGATCCATCTAGTTGTTAACCTCTTCAAACTACTTACAAGTTAAACTGTTGAATTTCATATCTGTTGTGTAAGGGACGGATCGGATTCCGATATTTTTGACCACGTAGTTACTTATAGTGAAGTTTTGGGTTGGTAAATGAACTGGTTTACGTTCTAAAAACATGGATACAGTGTCTGCCCACCCTTCATCTAACCCCCTAGATTCGTTCAAATACATACAATTCGCTTGTCGAGATCCTCCAGTAAGTCGATTTGTGATTCCATGAGTGTATTCATGAAGTCCAATTGAATTATCTAATGCCCCATATCGATTAGGTACAGTTATATTCCATAGTGATAAACTCATGAATCCATTTTGACCATCAGGTGGAGTAACAAAAAATGCGCTATTGATTTCTTCTGGGGCACATTCAACAATCACTCTATCATTGCCATCTCCTCCTTTACCGAAATTGTTGTTTTGGAAATTTCCTGCTGCTTCATCAAATCCAAAAAGGTAGGATATATCATGTATGGTATTAACCACTACGACAGTTAGATCAGAATACAAACTTACGGTAAAATGCATTGATAATTGCAGATCGTTTGTTTTCATTCGTCAGTGCCTCTCCAGTAGCAGTGAAGAGACTTTCAAAATGTGCATTAGCATCAGCAGCAACTCTTGTGCCATTAATATTGGCATCGACATTATTTCCTTGTGTGTCAAGGTAAGTTTGGTTGCCATCATTATGCCAACCAAGTGGAGATACATTGGTAGGCTCTGTGATGGTTTCGAAAACATATCTTGGATCATTTTTTGGTAGAGGAACAGCTTTGTATGAGAATCCTTTAACATAATCAATTAATTGAATGATTTTCCCAGTAGTCGCATCAGCACTGACTTGGTACATAAAGGAATAATTCTTAGTTCGTAACTGGAATTGATAGCAATAAACTAATTGACCTGTTGAAGATTGTAAGTACACCATTTTAATAGGGTAATTATCTCTTGGAACACCAATTTGCTTTGACACCATCGAAATAACCTTGTACGCTGTCAATTTGGTGATTTTAGGAGAAACAATGGTGGATCGTTTTTGTAAAGACCCGTTAAACGATGAGGAAATAGAGATAACCTGTTCATTTAAGATATGAACCGCACAATTGTTATTATCAACCAGCACTTCATTGACTATACGGGTACAATAGATATGAGCAAGTCCAGATTCTTTATCGTAATTTAACTGAGTAATTTTGATTTCTTCAATTGATAAATCAAATGATTTTACCAAAGCATTCTTTGCAATTTGAATAATTTGGTCATCCGAAGACCTTTTTAACAATCTTTGATTACTTATTGGGAAATGAATGGATGAAGATGGAGGATAGAAACCAATGTCATTCACTTCTTGACCGACAATCTGAATCTTACTTGAATATCCAACGGATTGCACAATGGCCGGAGCCGCCAAACTTGATGCCCACAATACCCACGAAATCATCATTTTGTTAAAAGTAGTAAGTTGTAGGACGATTTCCAATTCGGTTTCAAGTAAGTTTCAACATAAAGGCGCTGGGGGCCGATTTTAGGGTCTTGGTTAACCATATGTTCATGTAGTAAAAGTGATTAAAAGAGTTCTATTTATTAAGATGTTTGTGGTATTTCGTGTCAAGTATTTCAGTGATGGTCAAATTCCGCGTTCCCTTGTATTGACACAAATCAATTAATAACATGGTATCGATGATCATATTATGGATATGAATGACGAATAGATAATTGATTAGACGTGGTAGGATTTAAATCACAAAGGACTTTAAAGGGCAAGTAATTAAATCATATTTAATTGTATTAATACTAAATCATCACTGGGACATCTAAGTATCTGTACACCATCCGTTTTTGAGTTAGTTCAATTATTTGATTTAGAAGGTATGTGACTGTTATTAAGGCGTGTATTCTGCTTTGAATTTAATAACAAGGGCCGTCGGGTTGGTGACTGTTCGGACCCACCGCATTTAACGCAGAGTACATTACTTGAATTATTCATTTGATTACCCATCTGGCACACAGCCTCAGTTAGCAAGTCAAGACGTTTAATGACTGCATCTATAGAAGAATCGACCGGTTCCTTAGATGCACCAGAGATAGAAGGTTGAACGACAGTGTCACCTATTACTTCAGCCTTGAATGTAACCCATTTGTTGCAAGTGTCTATCACAGTTTCCAATTTTAACTTGGTAGCATCAGGTTGAATTGTAAAAACATGGTACATCAGCTCTTCGAACAACTTAGAATCGGAATCCTTTAAGCATTGCCAGTAATAATTCAAAATAACGCCTTCGATGTTCTTCCTCTTCAAGCGTTTTGAGTACCTTAAGAATTCATGGTTGAACTCTTCAAAGTCCCCTAGTTTAACACGGATGCTGCGAAGTCCTGCTAAATTATACGTCACTTCCCGCTTGGGAGGAAATTCGATTATTAAATTGGTACACCAAGTATCAAAATCCCAAGTTTTAGAATCCCCAGATGTTCGCATTCTAATTACCCAGTGCGCCGCTTCATTCACAGTCCACATTTGAAATATTTCAGCGCGTTTTCGATCATTCCAATCAAATTTAAGTGATTCAGCCTGTACGACGTGTTTAAAAGCTTCAACGAACACATAAGCGGAAGATTTCCCATCATATTTGGGGGGTAAAAAGCCAATAATATCCACAATCGTTAAAGTTTTAGCCATGTTTTTTTAAATTTTTCAAGAGTCTCTTCCAAATTTATTTGGGAGGTGTTGATAACCCAAAGTAGATATTAAGTAATTGGTTAGTTTCTTCCTAAAAAGTTTTTATCACAACTGTATTGAGAAAACGAGCAAAAAATATTTATGGAAACTGCGGGAGTATTTTATTAATAAATGAAATATCAAGTTACTTTATAAGGACGCGAATCACCACAAGCCACTTTGAATACTCTAGAACAAACAGCTGCCATAAGCAATTAACAAGCATCAACAATCCAAACCGATCATCAAAGTTATTACTAACCCAATTGTCGTTTCTCGCTATTAATTCAGAGCTCATTTCAATTCCTTTAATCCTTTGCTTTTTTTCGGAATGTTTCATCCATCTCTGCTTTTTCGGAATGCTTTTCCGAGATTTGTCCACCAACCATGTGATTGAGGAATATAAATGTACCTCGTTAAAACTTAAAGGATATGGTTTATAACATTCAAAATGAACATTGGGTCTTTTTTTCTTTTGACGATTACTCGCATCTAGTGCCAATGTTGGAATTAGCTCACGTATTGATCAACATGCATCACTTTCACAGTATTAATTATTTCCTGCTCAACTTTCTCTAGTTACTGTCGTGATTGAAGAATCCAATATTCAAAAGTTTAGCAATGTATTGGCAAAGGTTGGGTTGATTGATATACAAGAAAACAGACCGGGATTATCCTATTATGCCATCAAAGATCATGCGTCAGGGCCTGGTTTATTCGGTGCTGATGAAGTTATTTGCAATCTGGTTGAAGAAGCCACCACAGCGTTAACCGACATTCACGAACTAAAGTATTTTTCAAATCAATACTAATTATGAACAGTCCATTCTCATCTGTAGTACTAGAAATGTTTACATGTGCAGGTACATCACAATAATTCTCTTTACATTGAAACCTCACTTTCCAATCTTAGATTCAGATTAACTCTTTAGTGCTTCCATTTCTAAAACCATTCAACGTATCGCATTATCTGTATTCTACAACAAATTCTCTGGCTTTGGTCCAACGTTCAATAGCAAATATAACCCCCGATTCATTCCTTGACCTCCCAGCTTGTCCTGAGGAGATTACTGTTCAAGTTGCAAAAGAGGCCATTACTAACTTGCCATTATTATTGTCAATCTGTAACAATTTTAAAGGATGTAATAGATACTTGATTAATTGTATTAGCAAAGAAAATGCCATTCGCTGATACTGCTAAATATTTCACAATGTAAGACTTTGATTTCTCATGTTTAGGTAAATGAAACTCATAATTATAACTTGTTTTAGGTATAACCAAGTCTTCGCTAACCATCCAGGGAAAAGTTAACCTTCAACGCGATTGAAGCTATGAAATCTGCCAAAGCTGTCTTGATGAATTCATATGATGGATTTGACACTGAATCATTAGATGTTATGTCATCGCACCCGTCCATGTCACAAACTAAAGTAATCAAGTTTACAATTTACTCCCTAGTTTCTATATATAGGACCAGTTGCATTTTACAACCAAACTACTGAGATTCCAGTAAAAAAATCGAGTATTGAAAATTGGCTGGATGTTCAGCCGAAATCATCTGTTCTTTATATCGCCTTTGGAACTGTATTCAATATTAAAGATGAAGAGGTTGTGAATCTTGCAAAGGCTTTAGCAACGCTTAATTGCCGGTATGTTTGGGCATTAAAGAAACATCAAATAGAACATTTACCTTCAGATATTCTGGTTATAGATGGAGATGATCCAATCCCAGTTGATCAAAAAGGTTTTGTTGTTACTTGGGCACTACAACGACAGATACTTAATCATTCTGCCACCCACTCATTCTTAAGCCACTGTGGTTGGAATAGCTGTACTGGTAAATACTACTCACTTTGATACACTTGATTTTTTATTTTACAATTGCTAACGAGTATAGAGGCTTTATCGAGCGCGACACCCATAATTGCATGGCCAATTGCTGCAGAACAAAAATTAAATTCAATTGTAATTTTAGCGAAATCTATTGGAACTTTGATTCAAAAAACTGGGAAAGCTAGTGAACATGTTGTGACGGAAAATGAAATTATTGAAGCAATCACAGCACATTCTGAGAATCTCGATGAGTTTAGTCTTAATATGAAGAGATATCAGACTCTCTTGTTGGAATCTATTGCGGAGGATGGAAACTCGTACAACACTATGAAATCGCTTTATATTGCTGAATAACTATTGAATACATTTACTTATTAAGATCATTCATTTTGACTTGGTAAAGGCGTTAGTAAAGTTACATGTCGCGCACGGAATCTTAATGGACTGTGAGTTCTAATTCAGACAGATCCTCATAGCAATCCGTACCAAAAAAAAAAATAACTTTCAAAAAGATGTTTTAACAGATTTCGTGGTTTAATGAACGCATATACTGTATTGACTGTGATGGTCAATTTGCGTTAGAGATTTAACTATATTATCCATAGTTTATACCAAGTTCTTGTTCACTCCCATTTCAGTAGGATCGTTAGCACCAAGAATTTGAATAGTAGTTTTTGAATACTATTCTAGAAAGGGTTAAGCTATCCACGAAGAAGGAAATGATTATTGCACGATCTGATTTGTGAAACTATTTCATAATTGAAATTCGAATGACTATTCCACCTTTGAAAAACAAAGAGAACCCCCTAGTCAACCTCGCAGGTCAGTGTACACGTTTTGTACCACTGAAACGCGTGTAGATCATCACATCAGTGCAATCTTCAAAGTTGACTATAAAATCATCAGATAATTCTCTGAATCAAGTTCAAAATGGATACAATCGTATTTCGAATGATTTGTTTTTTATTTCTATTGCCACTTACCACTGTTGGATTAGTTGCTGGTGAAGTTAATACCTTGAAATGGATTAATTGTGGGGACGAGAAAGAACCAACATTGGAGTGCTCAACTCTTTTGGTGCCTATGGATTATGCAAACCCATCTTCCAAATTGATTCAAATTGCTCTTAATCGGTAAATATCCATTGATCTAATTCGTAGAAAACCTGCTCCAATTCAACCTGCTAAGCTGTCTTTGCTTTTCAACCCAGTAAATTTTGCCAGTGTTATTAATCTTTCAGGGTGGCCCTGGTGGATCTGGTTTAGATTTGGTTAAAGGTTTCAACTCCTCTTACTATAATAATGTGGTCGATTACATTGGATTCGACCCGAGAGGAGTCGGTAAGAGCCAGTCTGTTGCGTGTGCAGAAACTCCAGCCGATTGGCAAACATATCTTCGTGACTCTAGTCTATTTGGTGTTGATTATGTACCTCAAGCAGCAACACCAGAACAAATTGCAGTTTATGCCGCTTATTCGGAACTAACCAGTCAATCTTGCTTAAAACACTCTGGGGAATTAATTTATCATATTACGACTCCATATGTTTGTCGAGATATGGATGAAATACGTAAAGCACTGGGAATGAAGAAAATGAATTACATGGGGTTTAGTTATGGGACAGTCTTGGGTAATACTTATGCCAATATGTTTCCGGACAACGTGGGAAGAATGATTCTTGATGGGGTCGCAAATCCCTTTGAATACTATGGTAGCGTTTTCAAGTATGTCTATTTGTTTTCTGATATTTTTAAAGTTTCTTAAATGGCTTGGTTGATACAGAAGTAACGGTGGAAGAATTTGCAAATGCTTGTGATCAAGTAACTTCTGCCGAATGTCCATTGTCAAAAGAGGGATCCGAATTTGGTAACAATTTCATCATTGATTAAGTTTTTAGGTTTCACTGCTTTACAAACCATTTATTCGGTAATTGAGAACCTCAAAACCAAACCACTTTTGGTCCATCAAACAAGTGTCCCAGCAGTTGTGACCTCTGAAATGGCTTCAAAGGTTCTATTTATGAACATTTATAAAGTCCCTAAATATTTGGAAATTGCCACCGCATTTTATCAAGCATCCAAAGGAAACGGTTATCCAATGTCCACTCTACATGATCGAACATTTAATATGACTGAAGTTAAAGAGAGTCGTGCTATTGGGGACTCATTTGCCGCTATCATTTGTAGCGATACTGATATTTCTTCGACAAAATATAGTGTTGCTGAATGGTTTGAACAAGTGAAATACCATGAAAACACTGTGTCGAGACTAGCAAGCAGACAGTGGGGTTGGCAATTACTAGTTTGGTAAGTCAATCGTCAAATTAACAAGTAGTCGAACATGGCCACGATCTCCTAAAACGGAACATTACAAAGGTCCTTGGAACAAAAAATTCAATTTCCCAATCATGATTGTTGGAAATACTTATGATCCCGTCACTCCATTTAAGAGTGCTCGTAATTTGTACGAAATGATGAATGAAGGTCATGCTAAGGATTCCAATGCTGTTTTGGTGCATCATAATGGTCATGGACATTGTTCAACAACCCAGGAATCGACATGTACACGTCAATATCAAATTGACTATGTACTTCATGGCATACTACCTCCACCAAATGCTGTTTGTGAACCTGATAGTTCGCTTTTTACCAAACCCAAAGTCCAAAGACTTTCGTTCAACAATTTTAAATCGACTTCGTTTTTGTAGATAGTTGTTAATAAATTTTCTTATTGAATCTAAAGTCTTTATCAAACCCAGGTAGATTTATATTATTTTTATTTTAAACAGGACAGGTGAACTATATAAAACTCTTCAGTTGTATCAACCTTCAATTGTTTTGCGAACTAGTCTACGCACTTTTCGATTAAACTCTTTCAAATCTTCTCGCCATTGTTTCTAAAGAGATAAATAATAGATCATAAAAGTAAATTCATGAGCAACAAAACAAGTATGTGTTATGTATGTATAGACTTACCGCAGCCTCAATATTGGCAGGAGATTCATCATTTGGATCAGAAAGCATACTAATTACAGAAATGACAATAGTTTCAACTGTATGAATTGGTAACCATCTCTCCGAGGCTGATTCGTATCCATATTTATCGTCACCAGGTGCATGTAAGATTGAAATGCAAACATCCCCATTTTCATGAACCTAATATAAACAATGTATGTGATTGTTACCTAAGATTTATGTTGAGTGGGTAAATATATACCTAGATAAATAAGATTTTTGCAGTATATTACCTAAAAATATATAAATTACCAAATAATTTGCAATACCTAGCTATTAAATGAGTTAAATATTACATTAGGATGCCAAATTTCATCAATGAATTTCATCTTTGGTGGCATTTGAGGATAATCATCTGGGAAAGTCAAAGTAGCCTTAAAGAAACCACCCTCACTATAACAATATTAATAAACAATAAATACTAAGGAGTTCCTTCTGGTCCGATGATCATGACTTCCCATTCGTAAATATTGCTATCATCTCGTAATCCAGCACTGAACCCATCGACCGGATTCCTTGTTAAATCTACATCCTCAGCAATTGTATTCCTACCTCTTAATTGTTGTTTTAAAAGCAATGACGATTGTGACATTAAAAGACAAGATTTCTGAGTTGTTTTTTCCCTTCAATTTTCTTTTTCCACTCATACAAATTCATCCCATCGAATAGATAAAATTCACAGACCAAATGCCATCAAATAAGAGAAAAAGTCAAATAACGGTGCTATTGATTGTTACAGTGACGGTGGTTGCTATTTCAACCGTTGCTTTTCCTACTAGAGTTCATATCAATCAAAAGAAATTGAAACAGAAAAATAATCAATAGATCGATTTAACTGGCATCAAAGCATTATTCATATACCTCAAATAGCTATTAGATTAGAACTATTTGCATCAATCATCATATTAACAGTAATATATTTATAACCCGAAATTAAACACTTGGCATATATTTTAGTAATGACTAATAATGAATGTATTTGTCATTGTTGCGAAACGCGTGTGCCAAATCGCGCAAATATTCACTTGTTTAACATTCTTTACACATTGAGCATATGGCTGATATTATAGGCACGGCTAACTCGTATGTCACGCAGGGATTGAGTGCAGGGACTGCTTTGATCACGGTTGTATCCCGAATGATTCGTGTTGCTACAAGAGGTGGGTTGAAGCATCCACCATTCAGCGCAAGTAGTGGTTACTATATTGACACCAATCAAGCCACCAAGTATTACTTGGTAACTTTTTATTTGCACTAACATGGTAGGGTGCTGCAATTATAATTGGAATCATCTTGTTAAGTTTGATTTTCACACTTGTGGGATGTTTATGCCAATATCTCTACTTGATTTGCTGTTACGGCCGTCTGAAAAAGAAACGAAAGCTTAAATCTAACATTGGAGCAAAAGGGTTTGCTCTCTTTTGGATTTTATTTGTATTTGTTGGGTTCGGAGTGGGTGCCTTGGCCAACTACACGGGAGGTTCTACTTTACTGTCATCCATTGATGGATTCAATTCATCCATCTACGAAACCGTCACGTCAGGTTCAGAAATTGTAACGGGTATAAACCCTGAAATCGCAACTACCTTTACAAATATCAAATCAGTCATTTATGATTCAATTGATGATGTAGCACATGCTGTAGATTTTGATACGTTGGAAGTGCCAAATGGTGCGACTGCCAATCTATTTCTATTGGTGGATCAAATGATTTTAACCCAGGAGGCAATTAATGTTGTCAAACAAGGTGTTTTAAATATCAAAAATTTACAAACCTCTATGGTGCAAGTTGGAACTACGATAGCATTGTGTAAATTGTTAATCTAATCAGTAGCTGTTTCTATTATTGAAAATGAAATAAACAGTTGGGCTGTTCCTTCTCTTACGGATCCAGATAGTGGCCTTAATTTCTATTTAAAAGTGGCAGTAGATACGGCTGGTAGTGGAGTGAAAGCAGCAGATGCAGCAGATAAGATTACAAACGCTCCAAACGGAGATTCTGCTTTTGAATCTTTGAATAATGTGCCAAACTTGCTTACATACACTGTTCAAATTACTGATGCAATTGATCAGATGCGTGATACCAAAAATATGGTTGCTGATAAGAGTTCTGGTAAACTCTCATAAAACTAAAGAAAAAGATTTCAAAAACGATATCGGAAAGTCATTAGACAAGGTTCAAGTTCAAGTTCATGATATGTTGGCAGATATTGAAAATATGGTGGTGACTCAAACAGATGGTGTTCTACTTCAAGTTGACCAATCATTCAAACCAGCCAAAGCCAACGAAAAACTTGGGTATTCAATAATATGATTAATTGAACAGATCTTATTTTTTCTTGGGTGTTGCTGGTATCACTGGTTTTATCGTTGCTACCATGTTCAGTGGTTTAATTGCAAAGCAACCATTTATGGTAAAAGGGTAATTTTCAATTGAGCTTAAATTGAATCAATAGGATTAATCTATGTGCTGTTCCTTTCTATTTGATTATTCAAGTCCTTGCTCTCATATTTTTCATCTTGGCATTAGTGACAGGCGATGGTAAATAAGCATAAGACTAAATATCAGTGTGTGTATCAGTATTTGAAAACTATCCACCACCTATTGCAGCAGCCTTACAAGGAGATCAACTCCAAATGGTTAACACCATTTTCAATGCTAAATGTAAGATATATATCTTAATGAAAAAGATCAATGTGCTCAAAACACTTCATTATTGACTATTGTATCGGATATGGGCTTGGTCGATAAATCTATGCTGAATATGACTAATCAAGCAGATAAACAGTTGTCTGCTGTTGATTTGTCATCATTATTAGAGCAAGTGAACGATGACGCTTTAAAATCGACTCCTTCTCCGGCTGACCAATTGGACGCTTTGACAAGTTTAGACTTGGATGCTTTAGATGTTAGTCAATTGCAAACAGTTATAGATGCTTCTATTCCGACTTTGATGAATAGTTTGGACACACTTAAAACAACCCTGGAAGAACTGCAAATAAACACAAGAGAAGCTGGACCATTTGTTTTTAATGTTGACGGTGGTGGCTATGTACCATCAATTGGGGACTATTTTGCCGACGTTCGAATCCAAGCCGCATTAGATGAGTTGCACGAAATCCAAACGACAGAGTTGGGTGACTTACAATCTGTGTTGGCATCAGCTGTAACTGCTATTGCAACCATGAAGGTAGATATCAAAGCATTACAAGTAAATACTATTTTGAACTTAGTTTTAGGATGCTGCTATCGGAATCATTCCTTTATTTACCAATTCTTTTGCAAATTTAACCACCTTTATTCATGATGCCAAACAAAATGTATTAATTCATGTTATTGATTGGTTTAGTTGACTGTGGTGTTGGATGAATTATCCCCAAACATACTTGGTGGTGTCCAAACTGAACAAGATCGATTGTTTAAATCGATTGATTGTTACGAACTTGCTCAAGGGATCTATCATGTTCAAACTACTTTTTGCGGAACATTCTTGTAAAATTGATGATTGATTTAACTCATATCTAGAGCTGGTCTAGATCAGTTATGGTTCGGATATACGATTTTGGGAGTTGTTGCATTTATATCCATGCCTGCTATTATTTACAGTACTAATCGGTTACACGCATCTAAATATGCTGCCCAAGCTGGAGTCAGAGGACAAGCTCAATTGAAAAAGGATGGTGGAGCACCAGGTCAACAAGTAAGCTAATTAATACTAACTTTTTGAAGCAAGCTGTAATTGGTACTGATCAGTACATGAGTCCCGTAACACCAGGTCGATAAACCTCATTCTTGGTTAGTCAAAACTAAAATAAATCTTTCCTTTTTTATTAGTATTTGATTGCTATTTTCAACCCCAATCTATTGATTAAAATAACAAACAAGTGCAAATCAAACGGAAATTAAACATTCGAATGGAGCTCTTTAATATATTAAAAGCGAATACTAATATTTAAGACGAAGGGCAGGAACCAGTGCTGGCTTTAGTATTCAAGATAAGGGCAACTACAATATGTTAAAACAAGTGATCAAATACCAATAAGACCATAAAGACCCTAAATATTAAATAATAGAAAGAATTACCAAAACTTCAGCAAAAATTAAAATTAAAATCATTCCTAATAGTTTGAGATAAAGTCCAATATACCAACAAAAAGACGAGGTTGTTGAGCAGAAGCACGGACACCAGCATCACCAACGACACCGATGGCGAATCCAGCAGCCAAACCACTAAGACCAACACTTAAACCAGCAGCAAGGGAAATGAAACCAGCGTATAGAGTCATTTCTTGTTGAACTAAAGAATTATAGAAACAGAATTACGTCCACCCGACAATAGAACGGCAACGACGACTCCATAGATACCAATAATACCAGCCTAATAATTAAACACGATCAACAAACCTAACGTTAGATAAACAACAATTACCATAACAACAGGAATAACGTTTTTCAACATCAATTCAGGACGCATAACTCCCATAGCACATAAACCAACCCCGGACTTTGCAGTTCCGTAGGCTGCCCCGAAGCAGGAGAAGATGATAGCGACGGCGCAACCCATAGCACCAAAGAAAGGACTTTAATGAGACTAGAGAGTGGGATACCTGTAACTAGGACAAGCTTCAGAAAACATAGATGGCAAGGGTAAAAAAGTATGAAAAAAACTAGAAAAAATAACACTGAAGACAGTGATGAACGCGAGAAAAGATACTAGCAGTGCATCATTGTACTGTTGAAAACTAGGTTGCGATGTAGATTCTGTATTAGATTGATGCTGTACAGTTAACAGCCGACCTTATATTCATAGCTAGAAATATCAGATCTGTCCTTCCAGACAACTCAATACAACAATATTAGTAACAATAATAGACAATCTAGATGACCGTTTATTATCGCCCTTGATGATATCTGAATTGACATGTGTTTGCAAAATATTGAAATTCATGGAGATAGTGTCATTCGTACGTAATCTATTTTATACTATCTTATATTTACTCACACTATTCCCTATTCATATTGTCGGTATTTTGATTCATTTGATATCTATACCACACTTATCTATTCTACAATTTAATCGCGTAATCAACTACTTACATTCTCATCATGAGATCACTTATCGATATCCACAAATGCTCCAATAACGACTATTCATTTCTGAACAAATCAAAATTAATCAACGAAAATCATTTCACGTTACAGACAGAAGTCTATCGTGAAGCATATCGGAGAAAGTTCGATATCCAGGATTTGTCTGTTGATCAATGTTTAGAAAAATTCAAAAAGGTATTCTCCTTCATCAATGTATTTCTTTCCCAATTTTTACTGTTATCTATCTATCGGGTTTTCTGGATTGAAATAGTGGTCTAATCACTTAGGAATATAAAGAAGTATACGAGAACTCGGATAATCTGTTTGATTCTGTAAGATTGGATACCTTAAATGATTGTTTTACCTCAATAATTGAATCTACAACAACCTTCAAACCATTACTAGCAGCAATTCACGTAATTTAGCATTCCTTTTCACATCTAGAATGAATACCTTTTGATAATCATATCTTTGATAAATAAAATGGAGGAGAAAAAGGTAACGATATTGATTAGCAACTAATTCTTCATCAAGGTATTAAATTTATCTAAAATATATTAGGCATTGATTTTATATTTAATGTTAGTTTCTTCGAACAAAAGTCCAGCATTTGATTTGCAATCTAGCAACTGGTGAGCAATTAAGATCACAACAAGATATCCTTCGAAAACTGACTTCTGAATATGAGCATCATTTGAAAACTAAAAAGTTATTGGAAGAAAAACACCGTGCTATAGAATTACAATTTTTTGAAACAATAACGAAATTATATGATAAGGAAGTTCAGAAATGGGTTGATTTGAAAAATGAAAAGAAACGAAATGAATTTTGGATGCTTGGAAGATGGAATTTCGCAAAAGATTGGTTAATGGAACGAGCAGAAGCGGATTCGACATTAAAGGATCTAGCTACAAAAATTAATGAAAATGTATTTCAATATTAATGCTAAACAGTATTAGCCAGAGAGCTTTAGAAAGATTATTAGCGAAGAAGAAGAGATATTACCAAGAGATTTTGATTCAGTAGATATAAGACGACTAAAGGTAAGTGGATTTTATTTTCATGATATAAGATCCATGTTGATGATCAAAGAAAAGCATCAAAATCATTTCAAAGGGAAATGGATCATTTGGGTAAAAAGCAAACCACTTTAGTCACTAATTTAAAAATAATTGAAGCAAAGATTAAAGATGTACAAGAACTGATAAATGTGAAACAGTCCATTCGCAACAACAGAACACGAATTACCAGAAGAGAATCAATTTCATTTAGACCAAACGATTTCGCAGCACTAAGGAATAGATCTAAATCATTCAAGGCAGATAGACCTACCACCACCGGTATCAAGGAAGAAAACAGCTTTGAGCAAATCCAACCGCAATCCAATCAATCAAATCGAACCTCGACTACAAACCGTAATTCAGCACTGAAAGACCTGGAACCGATAAATGATGTATTTAATGAAGAGACGAAAGAAGATGAGCTATCGAGCCAATCGGAATTTGTTGCAAAAGTAGTAGAAACCGAACCTGTAATTGGATTGCCAAAAGTGTTTTTCAACAACAGTCGCAATGTTGGTCCAAAGCAATCTTTTAGTGGATTAAATCACGCTAGCCATGCCAAAGCTGTCGCCGTCCGGCGTCCCTCATATTTGAAAAAATAACTAAATATATCATTCAAAAGCAAATTTTAGTATTGATCATGATTTTATTTTTATTAACTCTCTTGCATCCATTTTTCCCTCAACCGTAGTACATCTTCACCGGACTTTGGTTCACACAAACAGCTGTACTTGTACAATGGACCTTCCTTCAATGAACGCATTCCAGAAAAATAATCTTCGGCAGCCTGATAATGGACAGTATCTTTTTTAATATCATAAGCATTTTGCATTGATATTGGAAATTCAACCATTTTTGAATAGATTAATTCTAATTTTTGTATATTGATCATTCGTTTTTGGGGATCAGTAAAAGTTGAATTTCCATCAGATGTAAAGAGCAAATCTTTGAGTAGTAGGGAAAATACAGGTATGCAAGGTTTTGTAACATCCAATTCATCGATTGTGTTACGGTACGTTTTATAATTTCCTGAAGGTGATAATATTTCTTCAATCATTGTTAATTGTTTCTGTCGTTTGGGATCAATAATCTAAATGGTAAACTAATAATATTCTACCTCCCACGTTGCTTTCAAGCGACTCACGGCTACAACGTTCAATCCAGATACGATTGCTAATGTACTATTGAAATTGTTGAGTTTCAAACATGTCTTTGCAATTTTAATGAATTTTTCAATTATTTTGGCTCTATTTTTGATATCAGGTTGAGTACATATTTCGGTAGCGACCCAGTAACTCAACTAAATAAAACATTAAGTAAATAGATTCAGTTACGTTATTAAATGCTTCTACACATTCATTGATATATCGTATTTCGTTTGATATTAAAGGGGATTTATGCGATCCCCAAAGATGAAGAATTAGTGATAGTGTACTTATACGTGACATGGCTTCTTGTTCTTTGACTGTTAGTACATTTCCCATATCATCCGCATCTATGGCAGAAAATTCTAGTTTCTTTTTTGGGGAACCAGCAGTAGTATTGGTAATAGTAATATTTCCTAAATTACTTTGAATGGTGGCAAAGGAACCACTTCTTCGATCTCTTGTAATTGAAAGTTGTACTTTAGTTAAATAAGATTTTAAAGTTTGAAATTCAGTTTCATAAACATGACGTAGTGGAGTATTAATAAATGTAATTGAATCGATAAATGTCCGTAATGCTGCATGGGTATCTGGATTGATAAAATCAATAACACCAATTATCTTGATCCATTTATACACTAAGCTGATTGTTCTACAGATAAGAAGTAATTAAGTACCTTAATTTAATAATTGGGATCCATTCACATTCTTCTGCAGTCAAATTTTCCGTTATGGGATTCATTCGGGCAGTCAAATGTTTAAGCAAGGTTGTAGAATCGGTAAAACAACGATGTGTATATAAAATCATCAGATTAAATTGATGATCTTGTACTTCGTAAAAAGATATTTTTTACCTGGACCATGAATGTCTGTAATACGTTCTACCAATTTTTCAAGAGAAATTGAAGAAATGTCAAAAGGTAATGGTTGATCTAATATGAAATCATTATCAAATACCAGCTCGTTTATACTCGATGTTACCTACACTTGTAACTCGGTAGAGTGCTTGAGTTACGTTTCCCAATTTTTCACAATTTGCACCCGCTTTTTCTACAAAACATTCTTTTTGCAATAATTGAATCAAAACTTCATATTCTTTTGTAAAGAGCTCGGGTTGAATATCTAACAATAAGAATTCATTATTTACCTCCACAATTTTCAGAATTATGTGAACTATCAGGGATGGCAATGGCAACAGAGTTAACCACTGCTAAAATAGAAACCTGTGATGTTTAATCTTGACCATAACAAGCACTTACAAGTTGCTGATATGAAGAAACAATGCAACGTAATTGACTTTCACTATAAATCAATTGTAATTCACATTCTTTTGATTTTCTGTTTCTCTTTGCAATAATGAGATTTTTTAATGGAATGGTTAAACATATATCACTATGTTGACCTAAAATCATCATTTTTGATTCAATTTACAATCAATGATGTATAGATTCTGTGAATCAACCTTTAGTATTGTATCTTTAATTTCATTTCCATCAATTAGTCCTACATTTGCTTCTAAAAGTGCCTCTATCTTTACTGCACTCTCAGATTGCCTTCTACCATTAAACGTTGCCAGATTTGCAGATAGCATAACCGAAGTTGCTGGTGATAACGATCCCCTTTGTTTAGTACTCTCCTTATCGGGATCAGTACGTGTTGGTGAATTAAGCATAGCCAATAAATCCACTTCTTCACCATCTCCCTCCGGAATAGCGGGAGTTTCCAACATTGGTGATGATTTCAAATTTTCAACTAATCCAGTACTTGATTTTCGTTTAAAAATATATTGACGTTGTTGTTGAAGTTGTGATTCCGAAACAGCTTGTTGCAATGAACCTATACTACTATTACTCTTTGATTTCATTAGAGATCCACTTTTTCTACGTGTATGAACCTAAAAAATTTAAAATCAACTTGATATTACCTCTTCAATTTGACGATTTAATCTCATTTTTAAACTTTCCCTTCTAGTGTACACTGGTTTATTTCCCATAAAGGATTTAAAAAAAGATACTTCAGATGATTTAATTTCCTACAATAAATACATAATCAAATTACCTGTGAAAATGGTTTGTTTTTACATATATCAGCAGTTATTAATTGATTGGAATAGATACCACCAGCTTCTAATACAGAATAACCTTTAGAATCTATAGGAGAAATTGTACCCGATTTATGGTTGTACAACACATTATTTTCTCCAAATCTCTCAGCAATACAAATAGTAGTATTAGAGAGGAAAAATAACGAATTTAGCATACATATACCCGCTTCAAAATTCTCTGAATCCATCAATGTTTGGTGTGTGGTAAAATTAGAACAATAAGAAAGTAGATTACCATGACAAAATTCATCAATTCCATATCATCATTTTTATAGGTATGAACGTATAGAGCTATAAAATCTTTCATTATAAATGATCAAAAGTATATACTTTGTTTAGAGCTTATATTGATTTTTAATATCATTGCCTATTGGCAAGTGAGATTGATTGCAAATATCACGCAGAGCAATTAGATTAAGAATTGAAATCAACTTGATACTTTAATTAGACATTGAGGATGTAATCTACTATCAATTATCTGATTATTTTACAATATTTTTGTGCACAAGGATGAGGTTGATTGATCTGTACGCATCCTAACTGAAATTCATTGATATAAAATTTGATTATATTTTGTCAAATCTAGAATGACTTATTGCATTACCACCGTATATTGGTCTGGTAGTAACTAGTATGATGGTAATGATTTCTCATTTGCTTGAGTCTTTAAGTGTGTGGAAAGTTCTTAAAGATGGATGAATTAAATTATGACGTACTGGGGACTTGTTGGCTCTACAATGCTTTTGTGGAGTTCCTTCGTGACACCCCAGAGTTTAATTTTGACATTATAAATATAAGATACGCGATGACAAGCAATTATTCGGATGGTCAGAAGAATGCAATACCAGAATCATCAATAGATTCTATAAGGTTTCTATTTCTTTTTTCTGGTGCAGTTCCAAAGGCTCAAAAGGCTTCACTACACACCTTGATGCTTTGTTCACGTAACACCAACTGAAACGTACATGGCTCACTGTTCAAAAGTATTTAAAACCCCAAGGCGACTCAATGGAATTCAAATTATTGTAAAATGAAATTTAATTATATTGCTTCTGTATTGGCCTTGACTGTTACTTGTCAACAAACAATCACGGTTACCAAAACTATTGATTGCTCTGCTACTCCTGCACCTCCTGCAAATAATGGAAACGGAAATACTGGAAATGCTGTTGCTGATAATGGAAATGGTAAAACAAATGATGTTGTCGTTCCTCCTGCAAAGGGTGATAACAATGCCACAGGAAAAACTGACAATGGTAATGCTGGTGCAACAGCTGGTAACTTTATATTCTCAGAAGATTTTGAAAACCTTACATCTACTGAAAGTCCTAATTTCACGATCGAGAAAGGCAATGGAGCAAAAGCATCTATCACCAAAGATGCTGCTACAGGTACACAAGCACTTCAATTTGAATTGGCTGGTGGAGATAAAGCATTCTTGGTACCAAAGAAACTTCCAACTGGAGATTTCTTTTTCCGAATGAAATATAAAGCCAACTTCCCAACTGCTCCAGATGGTGCCCATTGGGTAAATGTTCAAGTTTCTGGTGGTGGTTCAAAAGAATTACCTCGACCAATTGGTGGTCAACTCATTGGTGGTACAAACAGATTTGGTATTGGATCTGATCAAGGTCCAACAGGAGATTGGACTGATCATGATGCAAATGTATTAGCCAAATCAAATACATTCCAATGTGTAGAATTTGAATATGCTCCAAGTAAAGATAATTCAATCAATTTCTTTTTGGATGGTAAAGCAGTATTATCTACTACAACTACAAAACATAGTATCAATTCTGGAAATAAGAATGCTCCATTTATTCTACCAAAGCCAGATAAGATTGAAATTGGTTGGCAACAATTCCAAGCTGGTGGTCAATTTACTGTTGTTGTTGATGATATTGCTATTGGAACAAGTAGAATAGGTTGTTAATATTAAATAAAAAATTACTACAATATTAAACTGACACGCTTTCATCCCATGGTAAAACACTCGAGTTTATTTAAGGAGTTAAACTAGTACGTGTATATCAGACGTGTACATTGAAAATCAAACTGATATATCCAGATCTTTTACAAGTATTACATGATATCAATATATTTCTAAAATTTCTATAAATTCAAAGTGATTGCAAAATTATTCTTTTTTGGTCCATCATCCAACAATACTTTTTTAACATCACATTTCAAATCAGGAGGATTTTTCAACTGAAAGAGATAATAAACCAATTTTTTAGAACAATGGGATACTATCAATTGATAACCTAATAATTCAATGATATGTTGAAGATGTTTATCATTTAGGTATCGTGAATTAGATATACATGGTAAGGGTAATACTAGATAAAAAAGTCCATCTGGTTTTAAATGTTTTGAAACTATTGATAACATTAACCCTATATAATCAAATGAATTGAAAATTAAAAAACCTATTTGTAAACTATAATCAAAACTTACCTCGTTGTTCTGGATCAGTTAAAAAATTAATCACCAAAGATAATGATACAATATCAAATCTATCATTATCATCAGTTGGTATTGGTCTTTGAAAAAAATCTTGTTTGAGTACTAATGGTGATTGAGAATTTAAATCAATGGAGGTGACTTTCAAGAATGAATGTTTCATATATACTTCACCAGATATTGCACCTACATCCAACATGGTAAGTTGTTTGTTTGATTTAGGAAATAGAATTTTAAGTTGATTGATTAACCAACGACCAGAACCACCAAATCCTTTATTCATATCACCACCTTTCAAAGAAGCTCTTTGATAAGTATCTAATCCACCTAATTCATGTATTTCTTGTTCAATTGATTGTACTTTATCAGAATTTCCAAGTTTTTTCATTTGATGTAATTGTTTTGCTAAGGTATGATATTTTGATATAACTATATTTAGTTGGAATGATTGTACTTTGTTGTGTATCTTTAGTCCGTTTCCTACATGTAACTGGTTCCTTTCTCTTCTTCATGCTTAAGTTTAAAAAAGAAAAAAAACATTCAATTCAATTCAATTGATCTTCACATTTCTTTACCAAATTCCATTGAATTGAATATCAAAAAAATCACTATAATTGATCAGTATTTTGGTTTATTCGAAATAAAAAGAACCAAAAACAAGTAGTTGGAAAAACACAAAAAAGAAAAGGTTAAAGGAATGGATTTGACTCTTGAGTAATAATTAATATAAAAAAAATCCACTTATTCATCTTCTGATTTAGCTGCTTCAGCAAATCGAGATTTTAATGATGAAGGTTTCCTAATACATTAAAAATCAAAGTTTCTTACAATTTAGTAAAATGATTACGTTTAGCTTCAATTTTTTGAGTCATTGGAGATGATAAATTATCAGTTGGAGATACAATTCCAGTTTTATTGACTCTAGAGATGAATCAAAATTATAAAACTTACTTTGGATTAAATGCTTTTGATAAATGACTCTTTTTTAAATGAGGAAAATTAGAAATGATGGGTTCAGATTCTATCAATCAAAATATTTAAAAGTATACCTTCTTCATCCATCATGGAATCTAACTCTTTAGCATTATCTTGATTCATGAATGATTTCAAGTCTTTTGGTCTTTCTACTTGATCCTTCATATCCTTTACATTATCATTGTTTGATAACATTTTTAGTAAAGAATTTTCTTGAATTTCGGACAACTAAACACAATCTTGATACTTGAACGAATACAGTATATGTAGAAGTAACGAGTATATTAGCAAGAAAGTTTATTAAATATTTACATTGGTATAACGTGATTCTAACTACATACTGGTTGGTATAATGACTTGATTCAATCTTGTATAAAAAAACTATCGAAATAATGTACTAGTATCTACTACTGTATACACAGGAGGAGGAGTTTCCACAAAAGTATGACTGTCCTCTAAAGGAGGAATTGAAATTCTAACCATTGGATTGATTTGTTCATTTGTATCAAATGGTTGGTATATTGGTAATGGTTCCACTTGAATTGGATGAGTTAATATTGAATGTTGACTTTCAGATCTTGTTACCATTCGAGTTCTATTACTCGTACCTTTTAATGCACAAATGTAATAAGTTAAACACGTTAAACAAGACACCATAAAACAAAAAAATAGGAAAGGTAAAGTTTCTAATTCAGTAGAAGAATTCATAAACTTACAATTGAAAATACTTTTGCTTTTTAAACTACTCGTCTGAGCCAATCGGAAAAGCCAATTGATTAGCCCAATGAGTAATTTATTGTTGTGGACCTACACAGTAAAAGGCTGATGCTACCACAATGGCTTTCAACGACCTTGGTCACTATCGTATAGTTTCTTACTTTTTTTGACTAGTAAATATTACTGAAATAATACCAATATATTAATAAATCTTAAGCTTTCCTCGCTTCCAAAAAAATCATACCACTACGTTTAATAATATCGAGCATTTCAATCGATATCAACGTAGATGAACTTTCAGTTGATAAACATGCTATATTGCCTTTTTCAATCTTCCAAACCCCAGGTTCAGATACATACTCTTTGACATGAATCACTGGTGATTCAAATTGAAATTTCGATTCCACTATACCACCATTAATCCATAATGGGACCTTATCATCATCGAAATAGATAGTTTGTCTACCTAAAATTTTTTAGGGGTTTGCTTTTTACCACATATTCTATAAAGGTTATTTTCAATGGTAGAAATCCCTATGACACCAGGTAAATTCTTATTGAATGTATAATCATCTTGTGTAGTTTCAAATCCCAACCAAAAAGTTTCTTTATCTATAGAAATGAATTAGGATGACATCTTAATACCACCAAATACTAATCTATAAAATAAAAAAATTTCATTACCTCGATCATAAACAATTTTACGTACGCCACCAACATTTAATATACAAGTAGCCAACAATCCAGAAAATCTTTCTTTCTTATTGATCAACAATACTCCAGAGTCTTGTTCATGTTCACTGATACCTTTGAAAATACGTCTGGATCTTTAATCATAAATATAAACATACAGATTTTTAGATTTGTCCGATGGTGGAGTAGCCATCAAACTTTTCAACCACTCTAAAGATTTAGGTACTACTAATCAACAAAAAAAAAAATTACCAATCTCCCCAAGAGTTCGATCTTTAAAAAACAATGCCCCATGTGTTCTAAACCCGATAGAATCAACCAAAAGCTCTGGTGATTGTAGAAACACAATATCGGCATCAATTAATATCGCATTCTGGAACGTAGACAACAAAACTGCAAATGGTTTGATAGACCAACCATTAATCTGCACTATTTTTTGATCCAATAACTCGGATATATCCACTAATTTAGTATTGCTAATAACTTGAATGAGCCCTTGATTGGATTTAGAAAGATCATGTATCCCATTGTAAAAAATCTCAAAAGGTAATTGACAACCATGTATTTCACGAATCATCCGCATGGTTGCAATAGCCAAATGCACAAAATGATCCCCTACACATATAACTATTCCTGTTCCATTATATGAGTCTCGCAAAGCTAAAGTGGATTCAATATTGGGTAGCCATGGGACCAATTTCTTGTCGAGAAGACTGGATACTTTAGAATACTCATCCTAACTGTTGGTTGTAATATCAATTACCGTGTTGTTTGATGGAAGTGTTTCCTGAAATCCATTCCATAGTACATCATTTTTGGATTTCTAGGGTGTCAATAATGAAATCTATTATACATATAATCGAAGTTGTTGACCAAGAATTGAAAAATCCATAGTTTGAGATGGTATTATATATAGTAAACTAAGTTCTTCTTCAGATACAGTCAAAATCGAATTGTTGATTGATTTGAGATCAGAAGTGATTGGTGATTTTTCTTTTACAGTTTGTTTAAAGTTTGATGATTCTGAATTATTGATAGAATCAATCAATGCCTCTTTTTGCGATTTTCCTTTTTCTGCTAGGGAATCAGGCGTCATTGTTTGATTTTTTCTCAGTGGATTCGGTTCTTTTTCATTATCTATG
>MU621131.1:67158-94404 GCA_025399215.1 Globomyces pollinis-pini | reverse complement strand
ATAATTTGAATGGATCAAGTGGTGATTTTATATAGTGAATTTTGGAAGGTGATGCTACCATAGTCAGTCAAGCCAATGTGTTGGGCTAGAATAACTTCCTTGGCTGCAACGTGAATGAAGGAGTTGTATTCGGGATTTGAAGGTGTTGTAATCGGTACCCAGTAGCCCAAGTTGATGAAACATGAAGTTTTGACGTGACAGTGGTTTAACGGATTGTTATTTGTGATGTGATTCTCTGGAATCAAGTGAAATTGAATGAAATTTCCAATTCAAGTTACTTGACTAAGATGATCTATTCAAACGGACTGGACAAGTTGTTGGACGGGTGGGGGTCACGGACCTATCCGATAATAGATTTTGAAAACGTTTACCTCAACGATTAAATCGAGACTAAATGAAATCTATTATGTGACTGATTTATTTAGTATTGAGTGGATGATCCATAAGGAACCGTGGTTTTATTCGATTTATCATCACCAAGCGATCTATCAATATTATTGCCTTTCTTACTATTTATCTTATCTGGTTCATAATCTGCTATGATATTCTGAACTATTGTATGATTGGGACCGTTTGTTTTTAGATCCCAATAACCCGAAAGGCACCATTGAGTAGTTTACAAAGATTTTGAGCCGTAGAGAAATATGAATTTAAAACTTATATTCTTCAATATGCTTTTTTTTAACAGTGTATATGTTAATCGTGAATAGTAACAGCCCAACAATAATCATGTGGAATCTGAAACAACTTAAATTGATTGCTTTGAAATAAAACCCCGAGAGTTTTGATTAACGAATGGCCAGAAGGAGGCCGCGTCTAATTGTTTTTTATAAACTCGTCAGAGAAAATCCTCCAACACTGAAATATTAAAGTTGTTGTCAATGATTATATATCATTCATCAATATAACTACCTAAAGTACAGAAAAATCAAGGAATAGATATAAAGATACAAAGAAGGAATGTGGAATGCTAATCAGACGAGATCAAGTAGTTAAAGAGAATTAGGGCTCCGACTGAGCCAAACTCCAAAAACAGAAAGGGAGAGAGATCTGTTTATGGATATTATATAGAGGAATGTAAAGTATAATAAGAATAGTTTAGGGAGTTGCATTAGGCTTGTTGTGATTTTAATTTCGTGTTTTTGGATGAGTTTAAGAGAGGAATTAATTTTCTGATTTCCGTTACAACAAAGGACTTTCTTTGATGTAAAGAACCAAATAGAAGAAGAATAAGCAAGAATTTCAAGAATTCTTTTGTGTTTGTTTTAGGTTTGGTTGAGTATTGAATCACGCAAAGCCACTCCCTTCTTTAACTATTTGCTCTTGCTCCTTATTCCTTACTTCTACTACTTTTACCCCACAAAACAATATCTGATTCATTGCATAAATCAGACAATAATTCATACAAAACTCAACTTGAACGCTGTAGTATTACCAAACAATGGACTCTTCTCCAGACTCAAATAATGATAAAAAACCTTCTCCTTCTCCAAATCAGATTTCTCCCGCTAATATTATCACTCAGGCAGCTCCTTCTTTAGTTCCTCACTCAAAAACTAAATTAGAGGCTGCTATGAAAAAAGTAAACTCAAATATTAATGGTATTGCCCCTTTTCTCTTATCTTTAGGTACTTTTAACCCCTTTAACATCCTTTTAGCTCAAAAACCACTACAAGAAAAACCATCTTTACAACCTACTGTTAATGTCGTTCATGAAGAAAATAAATCTGGATTTGCTACTTTCCTCTCTTGTCTATTTCCTTGCTTTTGTCAGGCGGAAAGAGAAACAAGACTGAGGGCAGTCCCCCTTTCAAATTTATCGCAAACTCCTTCAAAAATGTCTGGAGTTCATTCAACGGTATGCTTTTTCTTTTCTGTGTTTCTTTTTTCATTTGTATTCTTGTAACACCCCTCAAATCCAATCATGACATCGCCCGTTTTGTTATATTACAAATTCGCCAGTCAATATCAATACACGCAGTATCAAATAGTGTGACAAATTTTATTCAAATTACAGCAGAATCAGTCTTCATTATGGCATATCGTTCATTATTTTTTGTCATTCGGATGGATTTGAACACCCGCTTTTTCTAGTCTCATTTATATCATAACATATCATTTGAATGTTGTCATTCTCTTATTTGACATTCTCTTATTTGACAACTCCTCAATTGAATATTGATAGTTTTGTTTAAAATTTCAAATTCTTGTCAACATCACTTCAACTACATTCTTGCACAGTTACTCATTCTTATTTTAGGCTGAGAATGGACTTTTACCACCAATTGCGCCAGAATTTGCGAATAAGAAATGTCTAGTACTTGACTTGGATGAAACTCTTGTTCATTCTTCATTCAAGGTATACCAAAGTAAAATTTTAACAGAAATATAGCCAGTTGCAAAAGCGGATTTTATTATACAAGTGGAAATCGACAAAACTGTCCATCAAGTTTATGTTTTAAAAAGACCGGGAGTTGACGAATTTCTGAGAAAGTTGTCTACTCAATATGAACTAGTTGTGTTTACTGCATCCCTATCTAAAGTATGTCTTTATTCTTATTTACCTATAGTATGCCAATCCAGTAATGGACATGCTTGATCCACATCGATACGTGAAACACAGACTCTTTCGAGAATCATGTATCCACCACAAAGGAAATTATGTCAAAGTATTGTTTGTCAATATTAAATCTTAGGATCTTTCATTACTGGGTCGAAATCTAAAAAGTGTGATCATTATTGATAATCAACCAAGTTGTTATATGTTTCATCCATCTAATGCTATTCCCATCACCACTTGGTTTGATGACCCAACGGATGTAGAACTGTTGGATTTGATTCCATTTTTAGAGGATTTGAAACTGGTTCAAGATGTAACCACAGTTTTGGATAGTTCATTAGAGTAAACGATTTTAGATTAATGTGCAATATATTGTTTCGCAACTATTTGATTGACGGTTTAGGAGTTTATCTGATGAGTGAATTTTTGAATCAAATTCAACTTTATGAAGAGCGATCAAAAATTTATATATTGTACTAGAAACACACTGTTTACTTTTCCAAATTATTTCTGGATATTGATAAATCATCCAATCTATTTCGTTCACATTCACAAATCGTTCCAGTTTGATGTTGACAATCATGACAACAGAAAATTTGTTTATCATGCAAGTCAAAACAAGATTGACAACATTCAACCAATAAATGACAATTTTTTGAACTACATTTTTTATAAATTCCACATTTTTGTTTACAATATAAACAATTTGTAATGATGGTATCGTTTGAATGTTTAATAGATTGACGAGCATCAAATATATAGTTTAAACCTTGAAATAATGATTCTTCATTAGATTCATTAATCCAATTGATATAATTATGGATACCTCCTTCCAACATGATAATATTTGATCCTGTTTCATTTTGGATATAACGTGCTGCTTTCTCACATCGAATTCCACCCGTACAATAAGTAAATATGGTTTTATCTTTAAATTGTTGTGAATTGTTTTTGATATATTCAGGTAAAGTTGAGAATTTTCTAATTGGTGGTGTAATTGAATTTTTAAAATGTCCTAATTTAGATTCATAATAGTTTCGAACATCTAATATGATTGTATTTGAATCATGAGATGATGATTTCAATAATTGATGATATTCTGAAGGTAATAATGTTTGTATTACATCTGTCTCTGTATGTGTAATTGAAGTTGGATTTAAATTCTTTGAATGATGTGATTGTAGTTTTCGAGCGACATTTAGAGATGTACATGGGATTTGTGGATCCCAATACGATTTGGATACATTTAAAGGACAAATTTCTTCAACATACTTTACACTCATGTTTTGAAATACTATAGATTTAATAATAGAAATGTTACCATGAATACAACCAAGAGTTGGTTTGAAGAATTGAAATATAAATTGATCAATCAATTCCTTTTGGTTTTCTAATAAATCAAATCCTGGTAAAAGTATATCAGATTGGTTTAAAAATAAATCAATAAAGGAATTGATTTCATTTGTGGATCCTGCAACAGTGATATTATACCCTTCATTTGAAATTCGAACTTTTCCTAGAATGTTAGTCAACATATTTTACCAGTTAGATTCAATTGATGACAATGATTTGATAAAAGTGTAGTGATTGATTTCGAATCTTGTAATGCTACATAGTTATAAAATAATAGTACAGTTCCATTATTATTGCAATCACAGTTCAATTCAATTGGATCTGAACCACCTTTATCACATCTACGTTTGGTATATTCTTTCAAGAATTGTTGATGATTTAATTTTGATTTATCATGATTATCAATTTCTAATTTTTTAGATTGTATCCAATCCGAGTGATTTTGAATTAGATGCTTTTTCAATAATCCTTCGTCTATGAACTTTTGTTTACAACATTCGAATGAGTTTGGTTCATTATTAGAGCTTAATTCTTGATTTAACTTTAAAGAATGAGTTAGTTTTATCAATGCTCTTCGTTGTAGTAAATCCTGAGGCATCCTTCCATACAAAATCAAAAAAAAAAAAAATACAAAGAAAGACTTTATTAAATTCCAAATCGTTGATGGACATTCGCATATAAAACCAAACCTTTTCTAATTTCTCGAGTGGACACGTTGCCGTCAAAATTCAAGTATGGTATGTGACTAAGGATTATAAAATGGTATCTTACTAGAATTCACTGGTGGCCAGTAACCATGGACAATATCCATAAAATCTTAAATCTTCTCCTCCAATGATAAATGTTAAGTTGGGTATCAGTGTATGTTTATAAATATCTTGTAAATGAAGTTGTTCACTACTCGAGTTTAAGATTGCTGATATTTGAGCTTGTATTCCATCTTTATGTATTGATTGTTGATACATTTTTTTGATATCTTTATTTGATTTTTTGATATCCTTTAAATTTGATTTTTGTAAGATTAAATTATTTGAAGTCAAGTCATGATAAGATATCCAATCTTTGTTGATTACATTTAAAAATTCTTGAATTTCATTTATATTTTCTATTAGAATACCTATTTCATTATAATAATTTGAATACCATTTTCATCATATAATGATATACTTGAAAATCCAAATATTAAATTTTTTAATAAATTCTTTAATGGAATCATATTATTTTTTTTTAATGATATTAAAGTATTTTGATTAAATATGAAAGAGATATGAATTGGATATTTTGACCAATGATGAGAATGATTCCATATAAAAGAGTAAGAATATTGTTGACATATCCAAGACCAAATTTGAAAATTGAATTTTAACCAGAATAAATACGTTTGATAAATTATTGTTATCAATAAATTGTAAAGGGATTTCATTCTAAAAAAGAAAAAATTCTTTAACAATTGAATGGTAGAGACAAAAAAAAAGGATGATTTTAAATGGATTCAAAAGGTAGAATGAAACTTAATTAATATTAGTCGGATATGTTTTCTAGGTTTATTGTGAACTAGTTTAATCTTAGATTTCAATCTCCTGAAACTCCAAAGTTACCTTTCAAATTCATTGGAAAATCAATAACTCCTCCTGCTCCAAAACAATTCTATTTTAAAGTGTTTTTAGTAGGAATGTTGATGGGTGGAATTATTGAAGGTTCAATGATAAAATTCGGTTATTGTAATATTTTACTACATTAAAATCTATAGATGATCAATTAGTTCAAGGTGAAGCAAAGAGACAAGCAAAAAAGGATTCAACTCCAAACGTGTAAATTTGCTAGTTGAAAGTTTGTTTTTTTATAAAGTATTATATAACCATATCTCATTAGATTTGATGTATATCTCATTAGATTTGAATCCCTTCTTACATTACAGCAAACGTTGTCATTTAAATTTGTTTCAATGCAATTAAAATCAATTTATTAACTCTCTACCAATGACTTTCTTCATCTTTTTCTTCAATTGGCCAACAGAAAGTTGATATTTGTTAAGTTTCATGTCTCTTGCCATTGCGTTGTAATCATCTCCATACTTTGCAATCAATTTTTCAAAAACTAGATTCTCTTGTTCCGATTGATGATTGATAACTTTCACTACATGCTTTGCCTGCTCTTCCATTGCAGCTACAATATTTTTTGAACTTTCTGGAGGTGAGATTAAACTATCAAGTTCTCGAGCTCGTCTTAAATTCATCTTGGCACCAATTCGAAGTACACGTTGATCGACATGAACATCTCCTTCAATTGGTTCAAACAGAGGATTACTCTCTACCGTTACTGCTGATTCTTTAGCTTTTGCTTCATCCATAGATTCAATAGTCCTCCACTCTATAACATCTTTCAGTTCATCAATTCTCTTCAATTCTTTTGTTTGGAAAGCACCTTCATTTCCAACACCTCCAGCTCTTCCATTTAAATTAGCAACCAAACCTAATGCATCATAGTTTTGTTTTAAGGTTTTTGTTTTATCCCAGTTTTCTTTAATAATTGGCATGACTCCCTCAAAAGAGATATTTTTCTTATTTCCCTGTTTCCTGCTCACTTTTCTGCCAGGATTTCTATTCGTTTTTCGTTTTCTTGGTCTAGCCATTATTGAATAAAATTATAAAAAAAAAAAAAAAATATAGAAAATTGAAGAAATGATTAGACTATTGTCAATAGAAGAAATCCATGACCACCTCTCCAATCATAATTCATCAGTTTAATTTATAGACCAAATACCAACAGTTGAAATATATATACTGTTAATCATGCTCGTAATATCTGCAATGTAAAAGCTTTTACATGCTTAAGCACTAGATTCATTCAAACAAAAAAACACACGTTAGATATTATGTCATTGGTATTGGTGATGATTCATGATTGGGAAATGATATTAGCACACAAGTTACGACAACAATGATGTCATTCAATGAGTTTCATGTTGTCTTAAGTGTGGATAACTCCCGACCATTAAAATGATGTAATCTGTCCAAAAAGATATAAATAAAGACAATATTATCATCCATTATCATAGATAGATCCAATGAATTGGTGGATAGTCTTTTCTGATGAATTACAGGGTTATTTGTATATTTTTGGCATTGGTGTACGAATAGACAACATCGGACAAGATTATAAAGCAGAGTTGGTTTATACAGGGTAAACGTAGATCCTAAGTGTTGGATTAATGGCATCACGCGTTTTGATTATTCCATACCAGTAAATTATAAACTAGAATAAAATAAACCGAGAATTTCAAACCCAACTAATCAGATTCATTTTAAAGTTTATTGTATAATCCCAGGAAGCAGTGAGACTATAACGCAGCAGCAATAATTGGTAACAAAGCACCTGCACCAATAGCTTGTAAAATAGATCCAGATGCAACATTTCCGTATGGACCTTGTGCACCAGGAGTTGGATACACAGCTTCATAACTCTTCATATCACTCTCTTCAACATTATAAGTAGTTGGATTAGCTTTGACTTTTTCTTCACTAACATAAACTTTATCATCTTCTTTGATATCATCTTTGCAAAGTAATCTTCCAGAGTTATGAACGTAACTGTCGTAACCAGGATAATTTTCTTTAGGGATAATGACAGGTGCAAGGATAGGATCAACTGCAAACAAATAAGCTGGAGTGTTATTTTCATATTTCTTGGTATCTGGATTATATCCCATAAGTTTTGATAAATCATTTGAACAATCAATACCTCCCCAACCAGAATTACATCGACAACCATTACGACCACATACACCATGTCCAGAACAATTGTTTAAACATTCATTGGTTCCCAATCCACAATTCTTTTGAATTGTAATGGCTTTGTTGCTAATTTCTTGATCAGGGTCATGAATCATGTATTGAGTAATGGTATTACAGGCGGCCATGAAACTAAGTCTTGATGTTTCTGCTAATGCAAAAGTTCCAGTCAATTGACAATCAGAAATACATGCTTTAATGTAAAAGTTGACGTCTACAAGAGCACTACAACCCTTGACAGTGAAAATTTCATTGCATCTCTTGGTAACTTCTTCAACATATTTAGGTGGTGGTGGTGGAACTGGTGATGAAGTAACAGTTGGTAAAATGGATGTGAAAGTGCTGGTTACACCAACAACTTGGCTAGAGGTTGAAGATTTGGCTATGGAGGAAGTGGATGACCCTGAGAGTGGGCTTGATGTCAAAGCACCATTTGTAGTGGCAGAACCTATATTTGAACTAGTTTGAGGTCCATAAGTAGTAGAACTAGACTTTGGATTGCCTGATGTAAGGGCACTAGAAGATGATTGAGGTCCACTGGAAGATGATTGAGGTCCACTGGAAGATGATTGAGGTCCACTTGATGATGATTGTGGCCCACTGGATGATGATTGAGGTCCACTTGATGATGATTGAGGTCCAGTGGATGATGATTGAGGTCCACTTGATGATGATTGAGGTCCAGCCGATGTAGAAGTATAACTACCATCAGATGTTGAAGGAGCCTTTGAGCTACTGACTAAAGAACTGGAAGTCAATTGAGGCTTAACACTTGTAAGAGGGTTGGATGTGGTGCTTGATACGTAATTGCTAGAGCTTGATACGTAATTGCTAGTACTTGATTGTAAGTTTGGCAAGAGAAGAGTTGTAGTAGTGATAACTGGAGGGACATACGTCTGAAGCGGTGGGTTAACAGGTGGTGGAGCAACAGTTGTGGGTTTTTCTGGGGCTTTGCAGATAAATCCAGGGTTTTTAGCAGGTGGGGAAATTGGTTTGTAATTTCCTTTGAATAGCAACTCGGCTTCAGTGACAATCCAACTCTTCATGAATCGGTCAACTTCTTTTTCCTTTGCTCTATAACCACCTTGACAATGATAATCGTCAGAGTTATCACCAATTCGGTTACAAATACCACCATGGTTTGAGTAACCTGGAGCGATATGAAGTGATATATCAATCCATCTATCTTTATCGTTGTGTTGAATGGTTAACTTGATAACTGTTCCACAAGGAAGTGTCAGAGTGTGAGTTGAATCAGCTTGTGAAGGAGCAGCATAAACAATACCATCATTGTTTGGAGTAAGAGATTGCATCTTGTATTTCTTTAGGTCACCAACTCCTCGAACGTCCATAATCATGATTGAACCACCATATCTGACAGCGACACCATGGTTACAGGTTGCTTTACCCCAGCAGTTTCCTTGAGCAGCTTGGATATTTAAAAAGTCATGTTGGAATAAGTGGAAATATCCATCACCCATATGCGTCACAGCTTTTGAGTTAAACGTCTATCAATTAGAAAACACCATTGAGAATATACCTTGTAATGGGGGTCACCAATAGATGAACAATAACCACCTGGAGCAAGAGATCGTTTCCCTTTATATTCATGATCAACTTTACCCCCATCATAGAATGCACGAGCAAGAATGGTCACATCCACAGCAGGACGATATTCAAAGACTGGAACAGTAGACAAATTGATTTCTTTCCAGTTTTGGAAGTCATTTGGACCAATTTCAATCGAGCATTTATCAAATGTAATACCTGTTCCTTGAAAGAAAACCTGAACTGGTTTATCAAGCTTTTTCTTTAGTCTGCATTTGAATTTATTGTCTAAGGCATCGTCCTTTAGGTTTAACGTTGGTGGATCAAATTCTAAGAGTGAAGAAAGATCAGCGGCAGCAACCGAGAGTGCCAATAAAGAAATATTTAACCAAGTTAATTTCATCTTATGCTGACTATATCCTTTTGAACCAGTTTAAATACCCGAGAACCCATTTGGCACATGTGTACATCTGGTCCCATCCACCTCAACCAAGGTCCAACTTTTTGACCCCCACCCACACCAAAAATAACAAGCAACATGTCTAATCTTAAAATGAAGTTTATTGACTATTACAGCCTCGCACTTGATTGTATTTGCCACGGTAATTTTGCCAAGTCAACATTACCTCCTTCCAATACTATTCCAATCGATTTAATGCCTTTTAGTTTCGCAAATTCAACATTATATAACAAGACTGCAACTGCAACAGCTGCACTTGGTTCAACTATAAGCTAGTAAATTAGAAAAAACCATCTGTAATACTTTCATCCTCTCCCATATCAACCTCATAGCATCAATGATTTGTTGCTCCGTAACAATAAACACGTCTTCTACCAATGATTGAATTATCGGCCAGGTGTAATCACCAAGTGACGTCAGTAATCCATCGGCAACGGAACGCGCATTATCTGCACCTAGGAGCAATTTCTTTGATTTAAATGACCGAAAGCAGTCGTCAACTTTTGCAGGCTCAGCTGCAAAGATTCTGATATTTGGATTTCGGGATTTAGCTGCTATGCACGTTCCGCTTAATAATCCACCCCCTCCGACAGGTATTACCATACAATCCAAGTTTGATACTTGGTCTAAAAACTCTAAAGCAAGGGTTCCCTGTCCGGCAATAATGTTTAAATTATTGTATGGGTGAATGAATGTTGCATTTGTACGTTTAATGACTTCATCTGCTGTTGTTTCTCGTGCAAGTAATGTAGGCTCACACTCTATAATCTTTGCACCATAGTCCCGTACAGCATTCTTTTTAACTTGTGGTGATGTAGATGGCATTACTACATAACAAGGAATTCCCCGACTTCGTGCTGCAAATGCAAGAGCCTGGGCATCTATCGGTGAATCTAATGGAAATAGATACGATTTCCTAATATTAATGTAATTAAGATTAATACCAGATGAATGGGTGACAACTCCATTTCGAGCATTTTGTTCATTCAACATCAATACTGCATTTGTAGCTCCTCTCGCTTTAAAAGCACCTACTTTTTGAAATACTATCATTCAGTGTTTTTAATTGATGTACCTTTGGTTAAGATTAATTCCTTATCACACTTACTTTCAGCTTTAAAGTAAATCTTTGCAGGAAAAGGACACATATCATTGATCGTACTGCACTCCAACACAGGGGTTACATTCACCTTCCCCTTAATTCGGGTTTCTGCTGCTTTAATATCATCATAATCAACTGTGTGTTTTGTCATTTAATGGAAAAAATGTCAATGACCTTACAGAAAAAGCAAGTTTATCCGTATTTGATGTCATTGATATAAATTAAATTTGGCTCCATTTTGAATATTTCTGTTTTCCATTAACAATCTTGGTTTGTATTACACTGTCAATGATAAGATAATTTGGATATAATAATCCACTGATCAATCTGCTTAAATGAATACCTTATCAGCGAATAGTTTAGGGTAAGATACAATTATTGTCATTGTGTAATAGAAGATTTAGTTGAAATATTGGACCTTTTTTCTAATAGCACTCATTGATTCCTATCCCATCCTTAAAATTGTCAATGAACTAAGGCTCTAGGGTACCACGCTCAGATCACTAATTCTATTACCATCTTGGACTGCTTTTACAGTCTTGAAACAGGTTCTTGAAACTAGCTGTCAATGACCGCATTGCTTTGAGGTCTTACGGCCATTAGTGAAATGTCCATAATCCTTCGAATGGTCCGAATATCAGACCCAATAAACTCCTTTTCGAAACTGATGGTGTCCATGGCAAACCCTTCAAAATTTTATGGGTTTTAAGTGGCGTATTAATTGGGACATGGAGGTATTTTGATACGGTGAACCTGCAATGACTTCATGTGGCATTTGAGCCTTTCCCTAAATATAAACACCACCAAATTAATAGTCGTACAAATCAAAATCAAGAATGAAATCAAATAAAGTTGACAAGGAAGGGTTAACTCATTCGATGGTGGAAAAAAGGAGGCGAGAAAGGATAAAGACATGTGTTCAACAACTAAAGATGCTAGTGCCTGAAAGTAGAAAGAAAAAAACTATTCAAAAACTATATATTCTAGAAAATGCTGTAAGATACATTAAACAGCAGAATGAAAGATGGGAGAAATGTAAATGTCCATTCAATTCCGACCCGGCATTAGAAGATCAGGAAAATATCTCCACATATAGTGGAGGCAGTGACATAGACATGTATGATGATGATAATTCTGCTAGCCCTGCCAATTCACACCTGGAAATCGTGACACGCCAAAGAGCTAACTCAGACTCTACTATCTCAACCACATCCAACCCACTCATATCAAGTCTCATTCCCACCCCATCCACAATAAGTCCGCATGACACCTCTTTAACCCATACAATTACATCTGCCCACCTTTCTCCAGCGCTGGAATCACCTGTACCATCAGATAAACCAATGAGCATTAAGAATTTATTGCACTAATGGCTGGTTCAAGTGCATAGTTAATTATTTCGCTTTTATATATCAATAAAGAATTATTTTTTAAAGAACCCTCGTTCAGCGTTTGCAATATGTTTGCGTTACAAAAATGTCAAGTAGAAAATATCGATATGCCCTGAAATGAATACTACCTCCCGCATTTGAACTTTGATTTTGACATTTTCTTGAACAAGACATTCATTCCAGTAAATTTACACATATGTGATACAAACTCATATTCAACTAAGATATTTTTTTAAGAGCAGCAGCAAAGCAAGAATTAAAATGACGTAAGGAAGAAGCAATTTGATCAGGGATCTCAAACCTACTCGAGAATTGTCCCTGAAACTTGCCCAGAAATGTTTGAAATTGAATACCAGAGTAGCAATTAAGCACAAGACAAATCAAAAGAAGCAGATGTGGATAATATTTCCCCGTATCCTACCCATCTTAATTGCGCTCAACTAGGACAGCAATTCTCGAGATAAAGTGTGATCCGAAAACCTAAAACATTGCGCCTCCAGAAAATCCCTGGCTAGTGCGAACCGCCAACACTGGCTGCGTTACTTATATATGGTCCCAAGAGAACGACGACTCCCAAAAAATGTCCAATTCGCGAGAGGGTTTAACCCATTCTATGATTGAACGACGAAGAAGAATTCAAATTAAATCATGTGTTGAACAACTAAAGGAACTTGTCCCTAATAGTGCACACCAAAAATCAATTCAAAAATTGCATATACTAGAAAATGCTGTCGCTTACATTAAGGAATTGGAGGAAAGACTAAAAGGTGCTAACAGTTGTACTTGCAATTGTACGTATTGTAACTGTTGTAATTATCAGAATGAACCCAGCCGGTCTGGGTATCAAATTTACCAAACATTTAATCCATCAGCTGGTCCTGTTTCTCACAAAAGTAGAAGTCCATCTCCAAATCCCATGAGTCTTGCAAACATTCTAGAACAATAAAATATGTTATAATTTAAATTATGTAGTGTTTCTTTTTCAATATGCTGTTCAATCAATATCACGAAAAATAAATCACATTTGATTTTGACTCGCTTTACCATTCATAAACTTTAGATTCACTTTGAAACGTAGTCATTATGATGGAATTTAAAATGAAACTGATACTTACTCTCACAGTACTCTTGAACAAATTAGCCTTTAATGACGCATCAATGTCGTTTGGCCCTATAATTTGCCACAGCCCTTGATTGACCTGGGCACTTTGGTTAATCAAGGGGTGTTGTTTTCCGTACTTGTCATTCTCATAAACTCGTACAATTTCAAGGTCTAATTTAACGCGCCAAAAGTTCTTTTACCAATTATATTTATGGATAGTAAATAAATTGAGATTGATTATTATACATTCTTTCAATTTCAAGTTGCGATACGGAGATTGTAAAAAAATTACTGGAAGAATCAATGATAAGGGATAACATATATGAGTATAACTAGGCTTAATCAGAACAATACTTAAGGGAAACAAACCTGGTTTGTTCATCACATTGACTACTTATTGAATACTAAAAATCAAATCTTGGTGTTTAAGAATATATTAATCAACAACTTGAACGGTTATTACATTCATTCTACAATGATAACATGTATCTCCTTGAATAGAGGATCTTTATTTATCGATTTACAAATTAAACAGCCAAGAAATATTCGTGCGAATTGTATCTTTTTGGTTTAAAAGGTTTCCTTGTGAATTTCATTTGCAGACTGATATCTTGATGGTTATCTGACTGATTAGAAATCAGGTAGGCCAGATTTTTTAGATATAAAGGTTGTCCAACACGAGGTGTTGAAAGATATTCGTTTGATTGTATTGGATCGGATTCGGTTATGGAGGAGAAGTCATTGACCAGACATTCATTTGAGCAGTAGATTACATCATGAGGGACTTTTTTATCGCAACGGCACCAGCTAGTAAATTCTTCCATTGTTTTAAGTTCAGATTTTGAATATCAACGCCAATGACTGTCAGCTTTTATATCACTCTCTTTCCTAACATCCCTTGCTATTCGTCATGGTATCATCATATAACCCTTCTATGGCGTGATCTTTTGAACTCTGTACAAAAGTGCATCCCAAAAGCCACCCCACACCAATCAACTGTAAAATGACGCAATTCATTGTGACAAAACAACAGATATAAATAGAGTGGTGTTGAACTGTACCGAAACTTCTCCATGACCGATTCAGAGAAAGACCGACTTAGGAAAATCGAACATTCCCAGATTGAAAAGACGAGAAGGCGGAAGATATCAAACTGTTTGAATCGCTTGAAGGAACTTGTACCGAAAAATCGAGAACCAGAATCTAAAAATTGTCTTCCATTGGGTACTATTCAGATCCTGACCAATACTATTGAGTATCTTCATGAAAAGAAAATCAAACTTGACAAATTTTCTAAATATGATACTCCCATAGTCAAAACGAACAACTTCATTGCACCTTCAATCCATAATGCCTCTGCTAAACCTCTTTTCAGTACACCATATGCCAGTCCTATCACTCCTTCTGCTAGCCCTTCTATTCCTTCTGCTAGTCCTACCACTACTTCTTCTCCTGCACTAGTTTTTCCTTCCGATGGCTCTACACTAGGTAAAACATATCAATATTGGAATCGAGATGCAATCAGAAGTGATTTTTATGACTCCTATACAACGCCTTCCATCTTCACCTCTACAAAGTATTACAAAGGTGGTTCTAATAATGCAAGCCAATACAATACAGTGTACATCGATCCGACAGTTCCGTCCTTTAAGCGATTATCTCAAGACCCAAACCATCCAATGAGGATATCCAACTTGATCATGTCCTAATCAGCATTTGATTGACAATGGCGGTTTAACAGACTCCATGTCAACACTGTATTTAAATAACGAATATAATATAAATCATATTCTCCATTTTGATCCCCATTTCCTTTACATGACACCATAAACACACCTTTTATTTATTCGATTCCATTTTTGAGCTCAGATACAATAAGATTATATCTAACACAGTAGTGAAAACAAACAATTGTATCAACCATACGAAAATGATTTGACATGTTCATTGCCAATAAAGTCATAATATCCGTTGCATACTACTGATCCAACACTACAATTAAAATTCAGATTTTCTTTTATCGAACCAAATTGGCAAAGAGTATATAAAATTGAAGTTGAAATTAAAATGAATCATGTTATTCAACATATATACCACTGGAGAATTAAACATCACAATAAATGTCGTAAATATCTCCATAATCTACTTGATAGTGATGAAAGAGGAACTTCAGATCCAGATTGTGATTAATAATTCAAATAGGTAACTTCATATTTCTCCTCATGAAAATCTAAACAATTCTCCACTCACTTTGTAATCTTCTTTTATCCTAGTTTCCATAGCTTGAAGATACGGTGTTGAACTCTAGATGAAACAATTTTACCCTTATCAGAGATTATCAAAGAAAATCTTTTGTCCGTGTTTGACAAACGATATAAAAGGAGAGTCAGATAATGTTAACTAGACCTGAACCCTTTACTAAATATCACGTAAAAGCAACAAATAAGAGTAGGAAAGTAGGCAACCACTACGTAATTGTGAGCTTTATCATGAGGTCTTTATTAGTTCCATAAGGTAATTTAAAATTGTCTTTTCCAATATACGAAATGGCCTTCGGTTGGACGGTACAACTTTGTTGTTTCGTTTGATTTTAGCGATAAATGTGGAGATTCACCTTTTCGAAGAAGGATTTCAGGACCACTAAGTGAATGGTAGGCAAAGTAGCTAGCCCCACTTATAGCAAAACCAATGATGCCTAATAAGGGGTAGATGCCTACTGGAACTTTCTTTAATTTGAAGAAGTTGCTGAATCGCATAGCAGAGTTAAAATTGAATGATGAGGACATATTTTGATGTTGGAATTGATATTGATTTCTGTGATTTTATATACCTCAGTGATTGAATGTTGTACTACAAACACCCTGTTACGCATTTTAAGATTAGGTTGTTCTGCGAGCAGAACTTCAGAGTAGAAACAGGGAAAACTGCGGCTCTTTATAGTGCTTGACACAATACATGTATAATTTAACATGGGTCAAAACCTCAATTGTAATATGATTCGTTTTCAGAAAAATCCGTTTCTGGTTACAACACTGAAACAGGGAGTGGTATAAGGAATAAAAAGCGAACCACTTAGTTTAATAAACACTGGATAATCGTATACCAGTCACTGCTATGTGAAAGAACAGATTATGGTAGTAGAACGAAAATAGTTTGCCCACAAATGGAAAATCCTCGTACTCAAACTGGGTACTACGGACTATATAAAATATATTATTCGAATGAACCACTTATAACTTACGTCTAACGAGTTTTAAAGCAACGGTTTAATTACTTTTCATCTATAACAACACCCCCAAATGCCAGTGACTCACAGCCACAACCAACTCATTTCGCCAATCCCATTTGAAAGAGTCGATTCAATTCCGTAAGGTTTATTATCTAAATCTTTCTAGAAAACCTACACAAAAACCTGATAACAGTCCACCGTTTGGCAAAGTTCTTTAAACGCCACATAGTTCTGTGACAAATGATGATTCAACAAAATGTCGAGTCACCAATCCCGTCCAGTATAAAAACGAGCAGCGCATTACAGAGCATAAAAAAAAAATAATGAGCTCAGAAAAGACTTTGTACGAAAAGTTAGGTGGTGAACCTGCAATTGATGCCACGTAATACTGTATTTATCTGACCATTAGTGTGGAATTGTTCTATGACATGCTTCTAAAAGATGAACTTGTTGCACCAATATTTGCAAAAACCAACATGAAAAGACAAAGGCGGATGCAAAAGTCCTTCTTAATCCATGTTTTGGGTGGAACACCATACGATGGAAAGAACATGCGCGTTGCTCATGCAAAATTGAATTTGACTGAAGAGCACTTTAATCGTGTGGCCGTAACTCTTGCAAAAGCCATGACCACACTTGGAGTCTCCCAAGATCTTGTTGATGAAGTAATTGCGATTGCTGCCACCACAAAAGATGATGTATTAGGACGTGAACCAAAGAAACCATTTTCATTGAATGAACATTTGCCATATGTCTTGGCTGGAGTTGCTGTCGGCGGAGCTATACTCTATAGATACTATTCGAAATAAAGATCCGTGTTGTATTTAATGAAAACTAATGTTGATGCTATATTTAATGAAAATCGGTGAAGTGTTCTTAAGTCCCATGTGAAAGAGTTGCACTAAGATTGTGAACAGGAATTTAAATCAAAGAGAGATATGTAGTGCTCCATCTCCATCAAAGTTATGCTTTTCTGACTACAAACAAGAGACTATTCCAGTGGATCCATTTCTAGCCAGATAATTTGTTAAGTGTCATGCAATGATACTAGATGAAGTGCTCAAGAGAAAGCTGTTGTACAGATCATCCATCTTTGAGTGCCAATAAATGCGGGTGATTATGGTGCGCTATATGATTTTAGAGCCACTATTCCGACCACAACCGATTATATGCTTTGAAGCCGCTATCTAAGGAAAACCAAGGTTCTGTTTCTGCATTTTGGATTACACAAAGTGTATTGTGAAAAGCCACATACGTGGCAGAACTAATATAACGGCTAAACTATTCTACACGTCTTGAATGACTGCTGATCTAAAAGAAGAAAAGGATAGATTAAGAAGAATTCGGCATTCAAAGGTTGAGAAGAGGAGAAGGCAAAATATATCAAAATGTTTGGAACGTTTGGTTCAATTGGTACCAAAAAGTAGAGACACTCCAAATAATTATCTATTGGGTACTATTCAGATCCTCACAAATGCTATTGAATACATCCAAGAGATGAAAAATAACAGTGCTGATTCTTCGAAACCCAATTGTACGTACCCAGTTTCGCTTCCTAGTTTTGCCCCACCAAATGATATCCTTCCTAATCTTTCTGCTAGTCCTCCAATGGCCAAAAAAAGTCATGTGAATCGTTGTTTGACACCAAATCTATTATTCAAACCTGTTGTTTTTCCTTCACAAAATCATTGTAAGAGTGGTTCAAATAGTAATGTTAAATCTTCCGTCTGTCCAACTGTTCTATCGCTTAAGCGATCATCCCAAGATCCAAATTATCCAATGAGGTTATCCAACTTGATATCCTAGGTAACATTGTATTGACAAAAGTGGTTTGACTAACTCCATGTTACCACAGTATTTAAGTAAAGAATAAAAGTAAAACATTTCCCTCCTTTTTGATTCTGTCTCAAGTTATCTTGTTCTAGTTTTTTTATGTTAAAAAAATTTCAGATGATGAAAGACCAACAAAAATATTTAATGATGAGGTTTTAATGTAATGGTATTTTTTATTAAAATGAATGAGTTTAAAATTGTCTTTTCCAATGTACGAAATGGCCTTCGGTAGGACGATAGAATTTAGTAGTTTCGTTTGATTTTAAAGACATATTTGGAGCTTCACCTTTTCGAAGAAGGATTTCAGGTCCACTAAGGGAATGGTAGGCAAAGTAGCTTGCTCCTCCTACAGCAAAACCAATGATTCCTAGTAAGGGGTAGATACCTACTGGAACTTTCTTGATATGGAAGAAACTGGTGAGACCCATGGCAGAGTTAGTTTTGATTGATGAGGACATAATTTGATATCAGGATGATGGAATTGACATTAATTTCTGTCATTTTATACACGTCAGTCTATAATAATTATTCAATGAGTTATCATTTGAATCATTTTTGTATCAAAATGACTCAATATGTGATACAATTTAAAAATCCCGCTTCTGGAAACCAGGCATTAAGGGTACACAGTAACTACTGTGTCCCTTTATAAAACGTTTGGCCATCCTACAATCACCTGTTCCCATTTTATTATTGCCGACTATTACCTGTTGTTTTTCAGGTACCGTTCACTGGTCACATTGATGAAACAATGAGTGATAGATGAAAATATACAATGAAGATGGAAGTACTGTTCTAAATAATCACTAGGAATGCGTTAGTGTATTAGCATATGTCTGAAGAACTTGTTTAGAAAATAAAATGTAATTTCTTAACACAAAAGTGTCTAACACAAGCTTTCAATTGAAATTCTGAATAAATCAGTAGTTTGCTTCTTTAATGCTAGTTAATCTCAGTGACGTGACTCTATTAATCATAATTTACAAAATTCTACAAGAGATGTCCACAACCACAACCAAACTTTGTTTTTTATTGGAATCAAAGAAATCCAATTCATTTCATTTGTGATTGCTGTTTACTTTTCAATTCCAAAAACCCGCCAACCAGTAATATGATTATGGATTATGACCATTTTTGACTAAAGTTTTCCTAAGCCACTTGGGTTCTCTGGGTATTTACAAATGTTGACTCACAACATAGTATAAAAAAAACTAAAAAATAACCTTACCATCATAAAAACAATTATGAGCTCAGAAAAGACTTTGTACGAAAAGTTAGGTGGTGAACCTGCAATTGACGCAACGTAATTATTTGTATATATCTGACCATTAGTGTGGAATTGTTCTACGACATGCTTCTAAAAGATGAACTTGTTGGTCCATTATTTGCAAAAACCAACATGAAAAGACAAAGACGGATGCAAAAATCATTCCTAAACCATGTTTTGGGTGGAGCTCCATACGATGGAAAGAACATGCGCGTTGCTCATGCAAAATTGAATTTGACTGAAGAACACTTTAATCGTGTGGCCGTAACTCTTGCAAAAGCCATGACCACACTTGGAGTCTCCCAAGATCTTGTTGACGAAGTAATTGCGATTGCTGCCACCACAAAAGATGATGTATTAGGACGTGAACCAAAGAAACCATTTTCATTGAATGAACAGTTACCATATGTCTTGGTTGGAGCTGCCGGTTTAGCTGTCGGCGGAGCTTTACTCTATAGATACTACTCCAAATAAAGATTCTGTTGTATTTAATGAAAACTTATCTTGATGCTTTGTGAGTCTTCGGAGTTCGATTGTCAGGTTCACAGTGTATTGTGAATTGGTGGTTTTTCCAGTGTCCATAAACCAGAGTCCATAAAATAGATCGAAAAACGACACAATGTGGAATGAATGAATAATGAATTCGGAGAGTTCTGGGTAGGAAATTTTGTCCATTTGGTCATTATGTGAGATCTGAACGGCGCAAACAAGAACATAGTGGGAACCCAATGAAACGTCAGTGTTGCGTACAATCATATCTTACAATCAGTACCGTGACGTGAAATACTTGTTATTCACATGGTTCTCATCACATGAATTGAATACATTGCTTGACCCCTAGCAGATCCTGGCGCGTTATCCAAAATTTGTATATTACATCACACAGACATTGGTGGCCCTGGACAATCCGCCTATTTATAAACAACGAAACATTGGCGAAGTTGACAATTCATACAGCAAACTAAACAGCCCTCCACTTTTAATCTTACGATTTGGTGACCTTACTTTTCACCCTTGTAAAAAAAAAGTAGCCATAAATTCCATCATTTTTTTCCCCTAAATACATGGCATTGACAAAAATGTCTTTTTCATTCTGGGTCGTAATCAATCACGTTATTTCACATGAATGGTAAGCAAATGTATTTAAACAACTAGAAATCATCATCTGGCTTTTACACAACCATGAAATATGAGGAAAAGATTAGAAAGAGAAAGGAAGCGCATACGGCAATAGAGAAGAAGAGAAGGGAGAAAATTGCAGCCTGTATGAATAGACTTCGAGTATTGGTACCTGAAAACCGAGAGCATGAAAGTCTTCAAAAGCTTACAATTTTACAAAATACTGTTGGTATGTTACATATAATTCATTTTTAGAATATGTTGAACAATTACAACGACTATTAGGAATACCCATTCAACCAGATTCACAAACCATCGATAAGTCTGATCTCCTCCATAGTAGCCCAATCACAAACGAAATCTTTCTATTGAATAACGAAACAACTTCCGGTGTGACTGTTTACAATGGTGAAATGAATGAAAAACATGCTATCTTGGGTAGATCTGAACAAAGTCCATCCATAACTACTGTCAATCTGTTACATTCCAGTCAAGAACAATATCTCAACTTGAATACTTTTATATCAGCTAGTCCGCGTCAACAGCATAGCTCAATGCGTATTACTAATTTGTTATCGTAAATATTGAAATCTTATAAATACATTAATCTTTGAAAAAAAAACATTGTTCTACTTTACTGTTCAATAACTTGATGGTTTGGTACCCTGTTGTACAGGTTTATGAACTTTATACCTTCACATGATCTTAATATCTGATCTTGTGTTTTTTAAACACTTGATGTGATGTTAAGGATTTAGATCATTCCAATTACATTTGTTTGGCACCTTTTGTTTGTGATTTCAAGTGATTGACACCTATTGTTTGTGATTTCAAGCGATTGATCCTTTTGGCCCTGGCATCCTCAATTGCTAAATGTATTGATACAAAGTGCCAGTCAAGGGCTGACCAATTTATTCTGATCAGAGAGATCTCTTACAAGATTACGGTTCTAACATTCTTTTAACATATATGTAAATAAGTTCAGGTCTCTAGTATTTTTGGAATAAATGTTTAGAACCTTGATTTTCTACTCTTGATTGATATTTGTAACCCTGGTTAAAAAACTGATCACATTTAAATCATCGGATTCCTGTTCTGTCATTTGACCTTGTGAAATACTTGGTTTGATTAAAGTAAATGAAATCCTTTGACAAAAAATGATCAATTGAACACTAACAGAGGGGTACTACAGCATGTGACCACAAACTTGAAAAAGATACACGTAATTCAAGGGTCTGTCAGTGAGTCATTAGATGATCATGGCGAATCGAATCTAATAGGTTTATTGCTTGGTAGAATTTGTAATTTAAATCTATTAAATAGAAGTGAGGTAATCATTGATACTGGATTTAATCAATAATTGAGATATACTTTTGTTAAAGTTTCAACAGAGTATGGTCAAAAAACATTGATGTTTAACTAAATATTTAGATTATCATTTTAAAAAATGAGAATTAATTTATTGCTACTTTTATGTTATTTAGTACTGAATAGAATTTCTACATCAGATGTAAGACTTGCCAATGGATTTAATCACCAAAACGGGTATTTTATATATACAACGCAAAGTATACAATTAAGGAAATCTAATGGGGGCTGAATAACACGGCCCTACTAAATAATAAATTGCGGCTAATGAGACCACCTATCGTGTCAAACAAATCACGTTGGAATCACATGTAGATTCAAATCAATCGCAAATATAATTTTACAAAACTAAGGAAGACTGAAATGAAATATGAAGAAAAGATAAAGAAAAGGAAAGAACACCATTCAGCCATTGAACGAAAACGTAGAGAAAAAATAAGTGAATGTATGGAAATGTTACGAAGATTGGTACCTGCAAATCAACATCAAGAGAACCCACAAAAACTCACCATATTACAAAACACAGTTGGTAATACCTTATCATTCTCATCGTTTTTGTAGAGTATTTGCAGTATCTGCAAAAACACCAACAATATACATTTCCACTACCAAAGATCTATGATTTAGAATCAGTAGATACAATTTGTGATATATATGTAAATGAAAAGACCAGTGGAGATGGGACTGTAGAAATGGTGGAGGTTAGCAACCCAAGTAAAAAGGTCAAATGTAGAAAGATGTCTATTGATAACATGCTGACTTGACAGATTTCATTTGTAATGACCGAAATGAATAAAGCTGATAGTCTTACACAACTATTTGTATCTGTAGTGGATATGTGGTTCAATTGATAAGAGTGGACTGTTCCACCGTCACACAACTTGGTTGGAATAGGAAAAAAAGAGTAGTTTACTCTAGAGCATCTACATTAAAATGTGTCTGTATGTTGCATAATTGAGTGACTCGGTATTTACTACGTAAGAAATGTATCTCATTGCTTTTATGATAAGGACAAGGATGCCACAATACTACAACACTCATATTTGTTAATTCAAGCACCTAATCTAATGATCAGTGTGACACATTTTAATATAACCTCAGACCAGACTACCATACCATCAACATTCATACCATCAACAACAACCATTCAACAACCATCAATCTAATTCCAGTCTTAAAAAATTAGGCTCTCTTTAGATAGTAACAGTTTCAATGAGTTTATCGATAAGGCCAGCCACATGCATGTGACTAAACATTCCCATGTATTTTCAAACGTAATCTAAACTGAAATACCAACCAATTAAAAAATGGATTTAAAAGAAAAAGAAACTCAAAGGAAGAAATCTCATTCTGCTATAGAAAGAAAGAGACGAGAAAGAATTGCTGAATGTATGGACAAATTGAAAAAAATCGTCCCTAAAAATCATCAACATGAATTCTTACAAAAATTAACTATATTAGAAAATACTGTAGAATATATTGAAAAATTACAAAAAGAAAGAAATATTAATGTAAATGATTTTAAATCTTTAAATCAATTACAATTCGAAATGTACGTTCCTCCTTCAAAACAAGACTCAATTCCTTCAAATTCTGATAGCATTTCAAAAGATTCAATCGTATCATCTTCTACTTTAACCGATAATCAATTCAATACGGATGAACAAACTCATGTAAAGAAAAAAATTAAAATCAATGATCTATTAACTTAATTTCCTATACTTGAATGCATTTGCGATACATTAATCACTCTAATATATACAGTCTAATATAAATGAATTTATCAAAAAAATAGATATGAAAACATCAATGCTTTATTTTGCTTCATTAATGACCCCACATTTTTTGCAAGTCCGTAATGAAACATCTCCAGCATATTTTTCAATCACTGGTTTCAACTGGGTACCCAAATTAACACAATGGAATGCTTCTTCATATACGATTTCCTTACATCCTGAACAATACCATCGTAATCGATCTTTTATCAATTTCAATTCAAATTACCTAATGAATTTTCTGGTCGTTTAACTTCCAATACTATTCCAATTGTATCTGTAAAACGAACAGGATTATGAGGAATATTTGCTACAAATGAGAATCATTTTTAAACAAACCTGGGAGTAAAAACATTTCACCTTCTTTAATTGGTAAATCAATGAATTCACCATTCTCAACAATTTTGAGTAACATATCTCCCTTGTATTGATAAAACCATTCTTCAGTTTCATTTATATGGTAATCTGTTCTTTTGTTTGGACCTCCAACAGCCATCTATCATCAACTATTTCAATTCCTTACCACTGTGAAATTGGATTCATTCCATAGACAAAAGTTATTTACTGGTGGTTTTAGAAGGTGTTCATTTTCGGTAATCCATTTTTGAAAGTTGATTGGAGGAATCATGACAATTGTGGGAGAAAAAAGATACGTCAAATGACTGATATTTAAGTCTTTTCATTAAACAACTCCTTAGTTGTACAGCTCATTAATTGAACGACACCCTCATTGAACAACTAACTCGTCCATAGTATAGCAACACCTCGTTTGAACATCTATTTCATTGAACAACACCTTCTGATGAATGATGTTCATCAATTTTGAGACATTTGGCTTGATTCTTCAGAATATTGGCAGATGTTGGTCAATATTAATCCTAATTTGGACAAGTTGAATCTGAATAGGTGTCATTGTGCATTGACTAAAAGACTAATTTTGTAAAAGCATTTATTGCACAATGTTCATCAATATTCAAGGTTCCATGACCACAATTTCTTCTTCATAGTCAAAAGATCCATTCTCAAGTTTCACTTTTTCAATCCAACTGTTTAAATCAGTTGATTTGGTAAAACAAGAAATCGTCAAAGCTGTCATAAAGATAAATACAGCAATAAAGAAGAACAAATTTTCAAAATGGATTTTCAAAGTCCATTTCCACAAGTTGGAGTAAAAGATCACACACACAATTCCTAAAAGTTGTTCTAGAAAAGAAATGGAAGAAAAGAGTAATCCTTGAGATTTTGATTCAACCGAATTGGAAAGAAGTGATTTCAAATTGGGTGATATCAATGTTGCAAATCCAATCAATGGAGTTGTAAAGTAAAAATACAATCCTTTCGATGCTAAAGCTTGAATTAAAGTGGTTATAGTGGAGAAACTCAACCCAACACGAATTAGATTTAAATCAAATTTGATCTTGCCTTTTGTAGTTGATATATGCTTTTCAAAAACTCGTAGCAAGATTGGGTAAACGATAAGCATACAAGTGATCACACAGATACTAGTGAACTAGAATGATTAAAATATATATACTTACAAAACCGTATTGACCTTCATCTTGAGAGTCCCAACCAAATTTGAATGATACATAAAAAAAGAAGAGTGATTTACTTGATGTTGCTAATGGCAAACATAGTACAATTGCCAACAACAACAAGAAAGTTCTTGAGATGGAAGCTTTGACAAACAATTCTTTTGTTTGAGACAAAATTTGACTCGTTAAAGTCAAAATACTTGAATTGGAAGGTTTTTCATCCACATCAGTATCAGTGACAGTTTGATCATGATTTTGATTGTTTTTCAAATGATTGAGTGATTCAGGTAAAAATACAATAGTATACAACACAACAAACAAATCCAAAATCAACGTAATCAAAAACACATCTTGTGGTCCATTTGGCAAATTCTAACATCATCAATAAAAATTAAAAAGTTACTCTTGCTCCAAAACCTCCCAATAACGGACCAAATGCAAATCCAGCGAAAAACGCTGCTTCGCCAAAGATAAATGATTTTGATCTTTCATGCGGTTCAGTAGTATCAGAAAAGTAAGCCAAAGTAGTACCTATAATATAAACCTAAACATGACATTACCAATCATGATGAAATAACTTCCCATACAGCCAGAGATAAAATTGGTCAAGATCAATAACCATAATCCCAAATTAAACAAAGATATACAATATAATGTTGTTACAGTAATTACAGAAGATATCATTGAGATTAACAAAATTGGTTTTCGACCTAAAATGAACCTACATTTCCTTTACCATAACGATCAGATAGGTACCCATAGATTGGTACAGAGATCAAAGCTGGAATCCCACTGAATATTTGCAACACCATTGACCATTGTGCAGCCAAAGCCTAAAAAATCAATCTCATGAATCCTCTCTTGAGAAAAAAAATGAAATGAGATCAACATTGACTAGTTGATGTGAAGACTTACTTGAATATCCGGATCCACTCTGCATTGATCCCAATTTGGACTAGTTTGCAAAATGGGAAATGTATTGAAAATACCAGCCAAAAAGGTATGTTTAAAAGCATAACCAACACCGTCGGTATCAGGAACAGCAGGGATATACCTACACAGGTACAGTAGCATCCACTGTTGAAGAACTCCAACACACATAGTCAAAAACAAGACATGGAAAAATACTGGAATACAAATTGTAAATGGTGATAATTTCTTGATAGGTCTATCCAATAATGGTTCATTTTCCTCTACTGTAATTTGTACATTTGAATTCATTTTTGTGTAAATTGAGTCTAGATTTTGAAAGCGAAACCTTGGACGTTCGGCCGTGTCATTGGTTGGGTTCATTGACATCAGTGTGATTTTTTCAATCGGACCGTGAGTTTAATCATCGCATGGGAACAATTATTGATAAACTAATTTTTAAATTATCGGAAGCTTTATTTAGTGGATTATCAGTCCATTTACATGACCACTTCGACAATGTTCATGGTGAACGCCTTAATTCAAGAAACCTTATACTTTATAATCTCTCAATATCCATCAACCAAATGATGATCGTTTATTTTCATTATTGTTTCCAACATTTTATCGGAGTGTTCAGTGAGCAAGTTTGGCTTTGGCAATACAGAATCATCAAATTGTTACAAAATGAGTCTATATTGCGGAATTTGTGCGGAAAAAAATAATTAATTTAACCGGATTTATCTCTTCAAGTGTTATACCCTTGTATAACACTAGTATAATCAATTTGTAAGGGGGGTTTGTATCGGTGTTAAACTTGATTTTACATGACCAGTAAATGTATTCACACGAATATTGCAGATGTTTTTTATTTGTTAATTATAATATGATTATCATCTTCTCA
>MU621131.1:55619-66818 GCA_025399215.1 Globomyces pollinis-pini | reverse complement strand
CTAACACATTCAATAGTTATATCATTTAGTATTGTTGCTCCTCTGATTTGTTGAGTAATTAGTTAAATTCTGTCCTCTTTGCGTTATTGAACCCACTGAAAAAAGCAACCAAAGATTTATTTCAATTTAGGGGAAACTAAACATATCAGGGGATTAAAAGATACAGTGTCAGTGATTGTTCGGATAAGATGTTTAAAATAGCAGTCAGCTCCTCTCTTTCTTAATATCAGTTTGCACTATCCGAATTGAATGTGGGTAATAATGACTCATGTAGCGCGAGTTTCGTTATTCACACCCCAATCGAATATTGACATTAATGAAATATTGATCTTTGATAACTACAAAATTTTGGACAGAATTCAAGGCCGTTGAACTTGGAAAACCATTGTGTAAGTAAAGGTGACAAAAGTTGCAATAAACACTTCAAGAATAACTATAGAGTCTTTCGTTAGTTCTATTAGCAAGTCTTATCTTTTTAAATTGACACCATGTACAGTGAAAGCGATATTGAATGAGCAAAAAACGTTTAATTTATTGAAAGTTATGTTGTTAAAAAATATTCATGATCGTTGTATCGCTTTTGTCGAAGCGGTTTCCTACTACAAAATTTCAGATGACGGTATAGGTATTTGAGATATTGGGATTGATTTGTACAAGAAATTGGGTAACCATTTGAGTCCAACGTTTGAAAAGTATATACAGAAGAAAAATCATTGACTAGGCATTCATTTGAACAGTAAATAACATCATGAGGAACTTTTCTACCACACCTACACCAACTGGTGAAATCTTCCATGGTATAGATCAAAGTGGAGTGGATTTTTGATTTAAAGAAATGTGTTGATTTGTTACGAAACTTCATTCTTTATAAACATAAATTTCTTCTTCACCTGATGTGCATGTGTTGGTTGCTAAAAGTAGTAGTGTTCACGTGAACACTCACTTATTAGTTATACAAGCTAGGAATGATAGGTTACTGTTACCCACGAATCCATTCAATTACCCGTAACTCCAATTTTGCTCCACCAGTTATGGTTCATTAGGAAATTCAAAATACGCGAAATCACTAAACACACACGTGTTAAACAAATGAAGGTATATTGGTTTGATTTCATTTGATGACTTTGACACACTCAAACTCCCAATGTCAAATTTAATTATTGAAACTAAAATGAATGAATCAGAGAAAATTCGACAAAGAAAGATTAGACATTCACAAATTGAAAAGAAACGTCGAGAAAGAATATCAAAATGTTTACAACGATTGGTTGAACTTGTTCCCAAAAACAGAGAATCAACCAACAATTTGAACCTAGGGACTTTTCAGATCTTATCAAACACCATTGAATATTTACAAAACATACAATTGGAATTGAATTTGAATGAATCAAATCGAAAACTTCGAGATACTGATCATCCAATGAATATTTCCAACTTGATAATATTTAACTGATCTTGGCTATGTTTTCATTAAAGTTTAATGACTTATCACCTGATTCCATTTCGTGTTTTTATTCCCCCGCTTGTTCAACAATAAAGAACTAGTAACATGTTTCTAACTGTATTTTTTATTTAATTGAAATGGAATCTTCATTCTATTGAGAAACATGTTGAAAGTCATCACGTTTATCACGGTGTGGCCAATTTCAATAATGATCTACGTTCAATGAGCTTCCGCACTTGATTGTGTGTATATTCAAAAAGGTTGATTCCGTTCGGAGGTTATCCAGTTCCGACTTGTTCCGTTTATTATAACCATGTAAACATTTCTTGCACAATATCAAATCAGATTTTAAATTATTTATTAAAAAGAATGGTACTTTCTTATTCTAGATTTTAAATTATGATGAACAGTTTTTCTGGTGAAATGCATTTGAGAATGAATATAATCCACATATGGAGGTTGAGTAGTAGAATATTGACAAGAACGTTGAGATGGACATAAATATACAGTAGAAGAATCAATAGACGAGAAATCATTGACGAGACATTCATTTGAGCAGTAAACTACATCATGAGGGACTTTTTTATCGCATCGACACCAACTGGTGAAATCTTCCATTATAATTTGATTGGACAATAGGTAATTAAATTTGAATTTGTAGTCAATTACGATATCGGATGATATTCAAAAGAACGAGATTTTTTTAGTTGGTCAATCGAGTTTTCTTTAATTAAATAAGAAACAAAAACGGACAGGTGACTGCGAAAAGTTTTACAAACCAGTCACATTTCCCAAAACAAAGATTTTTTTACGTCATCATGAAACTAGAGTTCATTGTATATTCTATTGTTCAGTCAAGTAGAATCACGTTTGATTCAAAAACCCCTTTGAACCAACGCGATGGTAATTGCTTAGTAGTTATATAGGTATATTGGAATGTTTTTACCATTCCCTTTGTGTTTTCTTCAAATGCGTGACCGAATCAGGCGTTGTGCTCATTGTCTTACAAAATTGCATCATTCTTCATTAATACATAGACAACCAATTGTTGGTGGTTTATCATAGCGTTTGCTTGGCATATTATCTCATTTCGTGAAGAAATCGTATACAACAAATTTGTCACAATGTTCTGATCTAAAATATATTGATCCACTTGCGACCAATCAACTTTATCATGGGTTTTTGAGATACTCCGTGAACCACACTCGAAAAGAGACACAATCAATGGAAACCCCTAATGTTAAACAAATTCTGATACCTAGAGATTCGAGTTTTAAAGTAGAGAGTTGACAATCATTTGGTCTAGTTGCAATGGGATCTTTTGGAGCTTCAGTGATCGGTGTTAAATGTGAGATTGGGATGTTCAAAATATCACCAAATATTCTACACATATCATATTTGGTCATCCTCTCTTTGGCACTAAAATGATGAATACCAGTGATTATTTCATTTCTCAATTTCTTGTCTACCAATTAGTTTTTCCATACATAATTGATCAATGTAATTTTAAAATAATGGGGAGAAGCAATAAATCTTACCAACAATCTTGTTCAAAGCTAGGGCAACATCAGATACATTGGTGGGAAATCGAGATTGAAAGTGATCCATTAGTCCTGCTTTTTGTCCCTTAAATATCAGCCAATGACATAGTATACCTTAATTACATCAATTAACAAGTTCACTGCTGATTCTGAATTGTCTGTTACCCTTCCGTATAAGATTGGGACACGCAATATCAATGTATTTGGATATTCTTGTAAAGCAAGTTCACCATGATACTTTGATTTTCCATAAAAGTTTAATGGATTTGGTTTGTCTGATGGTTCATAGGGTGGTTCAGTTCCATCAAATACATAGTCAGTAGATATATAAACCAAATAAAATGAATATTTTGTAGAGAGCTCTCCCAATTTTTTGGTCGCTTCGACATTTAGCTAACGATTTTAATTCCACAATGATAATACTCTCAATGTTCCTTCTTCATCTTTAGCAGCAACTACAAGATTACATGGAAATGATTACCATCTGGTCTTCTTTCTGCTGCACAATGAATTACAATTGAAGGTGAATTTAAAACAATGAATTCTTCCAATTTTGTATAATCAGTCAAATCCAGTTTCACCAACGTGTCAGATGAACGACTGAAAGCTGTTCCCAAAACTTTTTGTTTTCCTTGATAGCTTTGTGTAAACCGTTCGAATACTGCTCTGCCAAGGAGTCCGGATGCCCCTGTTATCACTATCATTGAATTTTTTTTTTCAGACTTTTGAAGATCAAGCATCAGTAGAAATTCAATCAACAGCCGTCATTTATAACAGATTACTCTAATGTCACTATATGCCTTTTACTATACGCTTACAATTGTTCCTCGTTTGCTTCTGGCAGCACTAGCTCAGTATTTTATTCCATCGTGGTGGAAAGTAGATCAACTACCCTCACTAAAAGGCAAGAATATTATAATTACTGGATCCACTTCTGGTTTAGGAAAAGAAACTTGTTTACAGTTGGGTCGTAAGGAAGCTACAATCTATTGTGTTGGTAGAAACAAGAACAAATTGATTGAATTGGTGAAGGAGTTGAAACAAAAATGTGGCCATGCTAACTTTCATTATCTTGTTGCTGATTTCTTGGACTTGACAACAGTAGAACGCGCTGCTGATGAATTTATTGCCAAAGGTGTCCCATTGCATGTCTTGGTAAACAATGCTGGAACTATGGAATCACCTTTTGAACTATCAAAACAAGGGATTGAATCTACATTTGCTGTGAATCATTTTGCTGCTGTTGTATTTACAATGCGATTACTTCCAACTTTAGCACCAAAAGCTCGTATTGTGAATTTGAGTAGTCTTGCCCATTCCGGTAATATTCCTGCTGGTGGGATTCGATATGAAGATTTGAACAATGAAGCATTCTATGTATCTACTGGTGGTGATCAGAGATATGGAGAAACCAAATTAGCCAACCTACATTTCACAAAATTTTTACAACAATATTTTGACAAATCAGAAAGAGATATTTTTGTGAATGCTGTCCATCCTGGAATCATTAAAACCAACATTTTCGATAATGCACCATGGTATCTGAAATACTCACCATTTCCTTACATTGATGTTTCCAATGGTGCACTCACACAAATTTTTGTAGCTGGAGATGATCGAATTGAAAAAGAAAATTATAAAGGGGAATATATTGCTTGTTATTGTACCAAAACAATTCCATCCAATGATGCCACTAATCAGGATTTCATTGACCAAACTGCCAAATGGACCAAGAGAATTCTTCAAGATCAATTTCGTAAAGATTGGTCTTGGTAATAAATCTATTCCGTTACCCAACTGTTTTTTTTTCTTATCTATTGAGGTTTGTAAGTAGGTAGATAAATGTAAAACGACCGATTGCCACATAGTTGATTGAAGAAACTGATAGTGAGAGTCGTTTGAATTGGATCATGCCTTGTAAGTGCTATGCGGAGTGTTGTGCTCCAGTGAAGTTGGTTATATGTTCCGGTTTGGTGGTATTTTATTGCGTTCCGATTTTGGTAATATTATGCAAACACGAATCACCTAATGATGATGATTGATTTTGCTAAATTAATAGGTTATAAGATACAAGTTGATCTGACAACAAACAAAGGTGGATCGTCTGACAACACCACAAGGATTGTCGTAATGAGAAAAACACGGATAACAAAACACGTCCCGAGTCCATGTCGTTCATTGGTTAAACCAATCCCTTTTGATAGTTATTAAATTCAATCCATATTGATTCAGTGAATCCATTTATGTGGTATTGATTAGTGGGGAGTCTGTTATCAGTCACGTTTTTGCTGACCGCCCACGAGATTGCACATCTGACCTTGTCATTAATGAATTTAAAATCATTATCAATTTCATGAATTTATCAAAAACTTATCTTTGAATTTCTTTCCTTCAAAAACTTTAAAGAAACCAATTAAAAGATACAGAAAGGGAAACAAGAAATAATGGATTATTTTATTGGTTGGTGTTTGGTTTGTGAAAAGTCTATTCCTGTAAGTGTTTGTTATTTTGACCTTCCTAGTCAGATTGTCTATATTGTTCTGAAAATTGTCAATTCAATGAATTCAGTCATTTATCTTATTTGGATGATTACACTGCCTTGAGACTAAATTCTACCAAAATTCCATTAACTTGTAATGATGTGGATATATTTGATTGTCAAAATAATTCAATGACTTCTTATTGTGATCAGAATTCTTTAAATTCTTCAACCTTACATTCTTCGATTCACTCAAATTCTACTTCTATGTCAAGTACTGCTAGTTCTACTGGAACGCTTTCACTTAATCAAGTCACTTATACCTTCCCTACTTTTGTAAACAAAAAAAAATCAAATCCCTTCAAAAAAAAGGTATAAACTTGTATGATGTTCATCCCCAATGTAAAAAAAATGATTATTTATAGTTTATCGCTATTAAAAAGTAAAATAAAAAAAACATAGTTATTTATAAGTTTATGAAGAATCCTGTTTGAGTTTACCCTTGCATAAAAACTATGCACAAGAGTCCAGATTTAAAAATATTCAATAAGATGGATTCATTGCATAAATATTATACATATACCCTTGCTTATGCAGATCTACTATTCCATACTTATCCTTGGTACGTACAATTATATCATATTCACGTTATGAAAATATAAAGAACATATCATTGCGTATTGACAGTTATCATAGGACCACAGCAATCAATTCCAATTGATAGTATCAACTTTTTATTATCTGATAAAAAAACACATGAACACAAACCTACGTGGCATTGTAATCACTAAAACGGTCAGACGTTAAAGAAAGGATAAAATTAATAAGCTACTTTATAAAGATTTCAATAACATCACGGACTGATTCTTTATTCAATTCCGTTCATTCCGAATATCTCCTTCGATCCGTTTTGATTTTTCATTCGTTGTGTGACAAAATGACTATAAAAATATGAAATTCAATGCAGAAAAACCTAGTCAATTATTATCAAAACAAACTATTATCCTACTTGATTGTATTAAAGCTACTCTTCTTCATACTATCGAATTGAAAATCAAGAATGGATTACTTTGTAAATTGGTGTTTGGTGTGTGAAAAGCAAGTCTGTGAAGGTACTCATTATTGTGATTGTCATTGTGAAAAAATTGATTTATGTAAATCTTGCAATCAAATTCATCACAACATTAATGATGACTGTTTAATGACCTCTTCACAAGATCATTTGAATGATAATCAGTTTGATTTTGTTGGTGATGAACATCAAAATGAAAAACTTGATTGGGATAACTATCAAAAGAATATGACTATTTATCAAAATTCTATTACAAATGGTCAATTGAAGGAACTCTATTCTGCAGTTGCATTTTCAAGAAAAAAGAAGAAATGTTGTAGTTGTAAATAGTAATAAACATTTCTTTGAATGTTCTCATGACATGAAGTTTCTAAGAACAGTAAGGATCAGTAGTCTACCATCTCTTTCCTTCAATGTCTTTCCAATTTTTTTATTTTTTATGGATAAGAAACTTGAGAGCAACCCACTTTCAAAAGAAGGAAATGAGAACTTGGAAATAAAGAGTGAAAAACATATCCAATCACAAAATAGTTTGAAGAATTCAATGTCTTCTGTAACGGAAGAAAAACTCTCAACAGGTGACGTTACAAATATGAATCAGTCAGGCAATAGTACAGTAAATACCATTGGTAATCAAGACCAAACTAGCAGTAAACCAAATACACTTGTCGAAATCGAAAACAAAAAGGAACAAGTGAAAAGTCCCATTCGAGAGGATCAAATTCAAATAGCCGTTCAATTCTTGACAAAAGTTATATCAGCTCCAAAAGATAAAAAGATAGAGTTTTTAAAATCAAAAGGATTATCTATGGAAGAGATTAATATTGCATTTAGGTAAATAAATCTAATCTAATCGTTCTAGTCGTGTGTCAAATACAAACGTAACTTCAACTCAAAATGCAGTTCAAAATGTGGTTAATCCACCAGTAAACACCCAACCACCACTTCCTTCACGACCAAGTACAATAGTACCAAACTATACACAACCTATCCATGAACAACCCATTCAAAAATCATATCTAATGTCAAAATATATCATTGGATTAATAATGATATCAGTTGGTGGTGGTGTAGTATTTATGATAAAGAAATGGCAGGTAATAATTCAATCTAAATTCTAATTCTTTATACAGGAATGGGTTGTAAACGTGTATCGTCCTTTTGTTAAATTGTACAAGGAACACCTTCAAATCCGATTAACACTAATGCAAAACCATTTAATGGATAATCTACCTTACTTTAATCTATTCAAAAAAATATCAGATTGTGAAGAAACTGACCTTAGCATACTAAAATCATTTAAACAAATGGTGTACAACAATTCCAAGAATTTATCCAAAACTCAGATAATCATTCAAGATATTCAAAAATCTGAAGGATTAGATTTGAACAGCGTTAATGAATCAGTCAAAGAATTGGCTAGAGATGTACGCCAAGCAGTCTATTATCCATCCGAAGGTCGAAGCGCATCACAAAAGGATGTACAAGCAATCAAGAGTGAAATTCGTAGTTTGAAAGGTATCTTATTATCCAGACGAAACTTTCCTACCACTTCAGTATCTGGTTAATGCTGGTTTAGAATTCTCAATATATCAACTTGTATGAATTATTATTGTCTCATTGACTCAATTTTAAAAAACATTGTGTACATATTCATGTTCATTATTAATTATATTATTTTAATCCCATTCAAACAACCTAACAATTCCACAAACCCATTACAACAAAGCGACAATAATAGAGAAACAAAGAATAATCTGTACACTAATCCCAAACGAATGGTAATCATTATGACTATCCAATATTTGATCAGTCACTGCCATAGTTGACATCATCAATTGATTCAACACAATCACATTTTTCCACATTCACTTTCAATGACTTTAATTGAAACATTTTTCACTAGTTTCAATGGCTTTTTTAAATGGTAGTGGCTTTGATGAAATCATGATTTTTAATGGACATAATTAGCAAAACTAAAAAAATAACGAGATTTAAATTGGAATGGATATATTATGAGGTCAATACTAGAACATAGAGGAAAAAAAAAAGATATATTATCGTATCGATAAGTGTTTAAGAATGCATAGAATTATTTGAATTGTCTTTTCCAATGGACGAAATGATTATCAGTTGGACGGTAGAACTTTACAGTTTCATTTGGTTGAAGTAACATATTGGCTGGAATACTATCAGTATTTTTACGGATTTGAATTTCAGGTCCTGTTATACAAAAGTACATGAAATAGGTTCCTCCAGAGACTGCACCACCGATAATAGCTAATAGAGGGTAAATTCCAAGTGGGATTTTCTTGAATTTGAAGAAATTACCAAGACCCATGTTGTTTTGAGAGTTGATTGCAATTGCCATATTGAATTGTTTTGATTATGGATGTGATGATAATTCCATATTGGTTTTTATATCCCTTTACTGGTCATTTTGAATCAAGTTTGATTTGTCTTTGTTCATGGAAATATCATGTTGACTCAACTGTCACAATGACTCAAAGAGTTTAAAAATGAGTTTTTTGGGTCACACAGACACGAGAATCAATTCAATCATTAACGTAGATCTAAAAGACAATAATTTGTTTAAAACCTGAAAACTTATTACAGTGACTTAAAACTGTTTAATTGATAACACTAACAATTTCATAAAAGGAATGCAATAAACACCTTCCATAATCATTCATGGTGTCTAGGTTAAATGAAGTGAATAAATTGTAGAATATCGATATAAATCCTAGATTCATTAACCAAATACTGGAATGAAATAAAATCAATGGCGTGAATCGATTGAAACTAAAAAAAGGCAATGGCGTGAATGCACACTTCGGTTTAAATGAATGGCTTGAATGACATGAACCGTCGATTGTTCTTTAGTTGGTCAACAACTGGCTCAAATACACAAGAGAGTCACCCAATTGACATCACTCACCCCCCTCCACGAGCCACAATTCATTCTTTATGATTGCACGCATCACTGGTTTCAAGGGCAAAGCCAGATATTCATGAAACTAGGATCAATGAAAGGATGAAACTGAAATTGGAACATGAAAGTATGAAACTTGATGGCTTCACTTGATTATGATCCCTGGTAAACTCGAAATGAATCGATTAGTTATGAATGTATCGATCAAGTTGAGATAGTTATGAATTTAAAACAGTCATTTTCATTGAATTTGTAGATATGAATTCAAATAATTCTTAGAAACATTCCTATTTATTTTTGTAGGATAAGAATAGCTAAATGGTTAATGAAAATCATAAGAATACCTCCAACTGCTACCAAAATCATAAACAATACAAAGAATATAAACAACTTGATTTTGAATTCTTTCCACCAAACTTGTTTCTTGACAACTTTAGCACCTTTTTTGAATTGTTTAGATTTCTGTTCTAATTCTGCACTTTTTAAATTCAAGTCTTCTAGTTTTTCTTGCCTCATATAAACTCTTTGAAGGTTGTCTATGATGAGTCTAATATTTGTATACCCTCCATGACAACGATCACTTCATCAACTTGATTCTGAATTGATGTATCGTTACTATTCATGATGTAAAAGAGTTTATGGGATCACAGCCTATTGTAGTACAACCAAAACAAATACATGAAGAGTATTGATAAAAAGTTTTATATTAATAATTTAGATAAATAGTATCTGAAATACAGATCACGATAATAAGTTTTCGATACTCATCTTTCTAAACTTTTTCTCTGGTGAGTAAGGTGGTGTACGATGTTCAAGAACATTTCGTTGATTTTCGGAATAAACGGAATTGGAATCATTATCACTTTGATAAGAAGAATGACTTTCTACTAATCCTACAAAAGGAGTAAAGTTTTTGTTGTTTGATTCCCAAACTGCTTGATTTTGTTTAATGTATCGAATAGCATTCTCGAGAATTTGTAACTTTTGGATTTTCTTCTTTGAAGCACTAGCAGGTACGATTTGTCTTAATTGTTGAACACAATCCTTTATCCTATCACGACGTTGTCGTTCTACCATCGAATGATGTTGAGAAGCTTCTTTTTTGTCTTGAGGTGTCATAACTAGAATTCAAAACGGATGGCATTTTGTATTTATATGTCACGACGGACTATAGGCGGCTGCAATTGAAAGCCTTTCCCATGTTTGATAATTGAAACCTGTTTCGTAACTGATTGTCCAAGCTTTTGAAAGGCTGAAATGAGGCAACCCTGTACACTGGTGTCAAACGATTATCGAAACAAAATACTGTCTTGAGCTTTGTTTAGGTAATGTTTTGGTATGGTTGGTGTACAAGATGCTGTGTGTTTGTCGATCACGAAACTGCCATCTTTGTCAGTATCTAAAACATTCCAATGAAATCACTTATATTTTACTTACTTAAAATGATATCAGGGTAATTGTACTAACACTCCCAACTAAACCCTTATCTTTTTCACTGGTGCACCTAGCAGACCCGTTATCAATATATGGGTTTTTTCAAACTTCAGTTGCATGTTTGTCCGCATCCGTTTTGGCTCTGATCCACTCTACTCCATCTAAGTTCAAGCCTAATTTCAAGGGACTCGACAATCGAGCGTCCTTTTTTTACTAAGTTGATCATATGGTTCTACAACGCATGATAGTACCACAAATCAATTAAACTCCTTTACTACACGTTATTTTCTCAAACAG
>MU621131.1:0-51282 GCA_025399215.1 Globomyces pollinis-pini | reverse complement strand
TTCCATACATACATTAAAATGATCCAGTACACATTCAACCTACTCCAATTCGTTAAAAACAAATAAATCCGATCTTCTTGGTCAAAATAGGTAAAAAACCAGCCCAAATCTGACCCAGTAAGTGCAAAATGAATGACGAATAGAATTGCATACCCAATCGGTACATATAATCGTCGATTTTCTTCCTTGACAAATGTTTCATACAGCATCTTCCATGTCGTAATCGTCCCGAGAATTTGACTGATGTTACTTAACAGACCTTCTGTTCCTTGCATTACATTTATCATAATACCATCAGAGACAATGGTGAATTTGTACACCAAATCTATTCCTAAAAGAACCAAATATACTATCTACTATTTACGAAAAAAAATCCATACCTGAGTTAGGAATAGTAATAAGTCAATACGTAGTCTTCTGTGATGGTACCGTACACCAAAGAAGACGCACGATGTCATAAATCCTACCAATCCTATACACAACATTGTAATATGTAATACTGATAGCAAATTAGATGCTGATGGAAGTAACAAACGGTCTGGGATGTAAGTTGTCCATACAAATCTACGAGTTCCTTTCTCTACTAATACCCTTACTCCATCAATTATCCCAATACTCGTATCATATGTTTCCAGCACGTCTGATATCGAGTATGTTTCAATCAAGTCTGTGCAATTTTCAAACTCATATATCGAAAATGAATCGTTAGTGCAATAGATCCCATGGAAACATTGTCCTTGTAACACATAGACTGACTGATAACCCATCAGTGAGTCCAGATCAAGTACAGAGTTTGTGAACTGGCAATAATGGCTGTTTCCAATTGAGATTGGTAGAGAGTTAGAAATATTATCTACATCCAAATATACATAGTTAGCTGATTGTACCACTGTTTCTTCTAGTTGTAAACTACTGGCGCAACATAATTCTCCATCGTTAATAGTAAAATATCCTTGGCCATAATAATAACAGGGGTTATCAATAGGATTTTCAAATCGAAAAAAGTCATAAGTGTATGGCCAAGTTTCATTATTATCAGAAGCAGATTCTGCTGTCGGGTCAGATAATTCAAACACGACCATTGAAGTTGGAGGTCCTTCACAGTCAGTCTTACTCCATTCCGAAAGTATAACTGACTCTGCTAGGTATGCGCGAAAAACCAACATTATCGTTAGCATTGAATTCATTAATTTGATAAAGTGTACGTGCGCGTAGTTACTGTGGAAGTGTAAAACTAAAAATACACGAGCCATATATTTAACGAAAACTACATTCTTTATTATCAATATTTTTAATTTTTAACTTTCGAAACGAGTTCACGTTACTTCAATACTTCAACCTTCGGAACTTTGGTTTCTTTACTATGCAACGATTTCTTTCTGCCTATGATAGGGATGTGCGACTTTAGTTCCATTACATATGGAAGTCTATATAACAAAACTCCATGTGTAAGTGTGTGATAGGCAATCAACAGCACAGTCATATGGAAAGCTGCCCACATAGATCTATCATTGCCCCAGATCTTGGAATAGTAATTGTATATGATAGACATTGCAAAAAAACACATTCCATTTAAAATATACAGTAGTATGGCTGAGAGGAACAGTATATCCTTTTGCAGATACTTCCAAAGTCTTTTAGATGGAGATAACCCTTTATCACTTTTCTTCTCTAGTAAACTTCGGAATAGTAGAATTATTGGGCATAGGTTCCATACATACATTAGTATAATCCAATAAACATTTAATTTGCTCCAAGCAGCTAATATTAAATAAATTCGATCTTCTTGATCAAAGTATAAAAAGCCCCATCCTAGATCAGATCCTGTGAGTGAATAATGAACGGTGATTATAATGGTGTACCCAATCGGTATATATAATCGACGGTGATCTTCCTTGACAAACGTTTCGTACAGCACCTTCCATGTCGTAAGCGTCCCCATCAAATGACCAGTGTTACTTAGCAGACCTAGGATGGCTTCCATTAACAATAGCACGAGGCCATCTGTGACAATTGTGAATTTGTATACCAAATCTGTTCCTAAAAGAACAAAATATATAATCTACTATATGAGATTTCATTTAATACCTGAGTGATGAACAGTAATAGGTCAATACGTAGTCTTCTATGATGGTATCTTAGACCGAAAAAAACGCACGATGTCGTAAATCCTACCAGCCCAATACAAATCATTGTAATGTGAACAACTGATAGGAAATTTGATTTTGACGGGAGTAACAATTGATCAGGTATATAAGTTGTCCATACAAATCTACGAGTTCCTTTCTCTACTAATAACCTTATTCCATCAATTATCCCGATACTGGTATCATACGTTTGCAGAATTTCTGAAATCGAGTATGTTTCAATCAATTCTGTACAGTTTTCAAAATCATATAGCGAAAATGAATCTATATCACATAAAATTCCATGGAAACATTGTCCTTGTAACACATAAACTGATTGATAACCCATCAGCGTATCTGGATCAAGTATTGGATTTTTGAACTGACAATAATGACTGTTTCCAATTGAAATTGGCAGAGAGTTAGAAATATCATCTACATCTAAATATACATAATTAGCTGATTGTACTACTGTTTCTTCAACTTGCAAACTACTAGCGCAACATAATTCGCCATCGTTAATTGTGAAATATCCTTGAGCAAAATAATAACAAGGGAAGTCAATTGGGTTTTCGTTTCGAAAAAATTCATAGGTGTATGGCCAAGTCTCGTTATTATCAGAAGCAGATTCTGCTGTCGGGTCAGATAATTCAAACACGACCATTGAAGTTGGAGGTCCTTCACAGTCAGTCTTACTCCACTCTGAGAGTATAACTGGTTCCGAAAGACAGGAGTTGAACAGCAATAGTAGCTTTAATACTACTACATTCATGATAAAACGCGTTAAAAAAGGGCATCATGAAACTAAACGTGATTTTTATTCTGTTCATTTATAGTGTTAGCTACTTTAATACTGTCTGTTAAATTATCAATTGGTGATTTGTTTGCTACCAGTCTTGTGTCATCTTTTTTTGCTACTGCTGGAATAGGTTGCAGTTTCTTTACACTTGGTTTAGATTTTGGTGTCTTTTTAATCTGCATTACAAAGGGAAGTCTATGTAATATGATTCCATGAAGTAAGATATGATATGATATTAGTAATAAATTGATATTGTTTGCCGCCCACATTGATCGATCATTTCCCCAGATTTTCGATCCATAGTTGTACGTAATTGAAACTCCAAAGTAACAAATTCCATCAAGTATATAGAGAATTGTTGCTAATAAAAAGATAGAATCTTTTTGCAAATATTTCCAAAGTCTTTTAATCCAAGACAATCCTTTATCGCATTTGTTTTGCAGTAAGCGATGAAAGAGTAGAAATAGAGGAGTTATGTTCCAAATATACATCAAAATAATCCAGAAGTAATTGAGTTTGCTCCATTGAGTTAAAAATTTATACAGGGGTTCGGCTTCAGTGTCATAGGCGAAAAACCAAATGAAATCCGAACCAGTTAAGAAAAAGTGAATCAAAATAATAGCCAAATAGCCGGCTGGTACATACAGTTTTCGATGCTCCTCATTAACGAATGTTTGGTGCATCAACTTCCAGGTGATTATTGTTCCCACCAATTGTCCCAAATTGCACAAAGCCAAAATAACACTGGGTACGAAGTTGACAAAAAAATCATCCGGGATAATTATAAATTTGTAAACCAAATCAAATGCCAAGTAAATAAACCAGATGATCTATGATAAATATCGGTTCATAGTTACTTTGTTGAGAAATAAGAGCAAGTCAATGTTGAGTTTTCGATGCTGATATCGCATACCGAAAAAGCAACAGCACAGTATAGATCCTAATAAAGCTGCAATGTGCATGGTGATATGTAAAACTGACAAAGCATTAGTTGCAGATGGTAACATTAAATAGTTCGGAATATACGCCGTCCAGACAAACTTCCGTACCCCAATCAAAGATCCTATTGTTTTGCAATCTACTTGTCCAACGCTCGTATCATAAGTTTCCAGCACGTCTGATATCGAGTATGTTTCAATCAATTCTGTACAATTTTCAAACTCATATATCGAAAATGAATCGTTAGTGCAATAAATCCCATGAAAACATTGTCCTTGTAACACATAGACTGACTGATACCCCATCAGCGAGTCTGGATCAAGTACAGAGTTTGTGAACTGGCAATAATGACTGTTTCCAATTGATATTGGTAGAGAGTTAGAAATATCATCTACATCCAAATATACATAATTAGCTGATTGTACCACTGTTTCTCCAACTTGCAAACTACTAGCGCAACATAATTCTCTATCGTTAATAGTAAAATATCCTTGGCCATAGTAATAACAAGGGAAGTCAATTGGGTTTTCGTTTCGAAAAAAATCGTAAGTGTATGGCCAAGTCTCGTTATTATCAGAAGCAGATTCCGCTGTCGGGTCAGATAATTCAAACACGACCATTGAAGTTGGAGGTCCTTCACAATCAGTCTTACTCCACTCTGAAAGTATCACAGGTTTTGTGTCTACCATAAGTATGAATAAGTATATATGTGCCAGTATTTTAATCATTGCATTAGAAAAACAACTTTTACGCGTTTGAGTACATCACTAGAAGAAAATATATTAATTTAATGAATCAATGTATTCATAATGATCTAATGTTGTAATGCAGTTTGCCACCGGCAGGTTTATGAGTTTAAAGGTTTTTTTGAATCTTGCTCACTGTGTCTTGGGTCACCTCCTGGCTTCTGCTTCTTACCGCCATGTTTAGAACCTTTAGTTTTTAGCTGCATGACATAGGGTAGTCGATGTAATATAACAGCATGGATTAAGGTGTGATATGCGATTAATATTATCTGAATACTGTAGGCCGCCCACATCGATCGATCATTTCCCCAAATCTTCGAATAGTAGTTGTATAATATCGACATCGTAAAGTAAGATATTCCATTTAAACTATAGAGAAAAATAGAAGCTAAGAATATCATGTCCTTGCGCAAATACTTCCATAATCGATCAAACCAAGGCAAGTGTTTGTCACTCTTAGTCTTGAGCAACTTTTGTAGCAATAAGGCAGTTGGAAGAATATTCCAGATATACATCAAAATGATCCAATAACAGTTTAATTTACACCATTCCATTAGAAATATATAGATCCGATCATCATAATCAAAATAAACCAAGACCCATCCTAAATCCGATCCCGTTAGAATAAAATGCACCAGAATGATAATCAAATACCCCATCGGGATGTACAAACTGCGATTAGATTCCTTGATAAACGTTTGATATAACAACATCCATGTGCTTATGGTCCCCAATAATTGTCCAATATTACATAAAGCATATATAATTGCAGGTATTAGTACAAATGAGAATTCCGTCGGCATTATTGTCAGTTTCAGAATCAAATCTAGCACTAAATAATTAAGCCAAATAATCTATGATTAATCAAATTTTCATTACCTGATTAACAAACAAAAGTAAATCATTAACCATTTTCCTATTCCTATAACGGGTGCCAAAATAGGAGCAAGCAATCAATGATCCTAGTAAAGCTACAATGTTGAGTAGTATATTGACATCCGAGGTAATATTTTTGAGAGCGAATGGTAGCATAAGGCGCTGCGGGATCAAAGTGGTCCAGCCAACAGTTCTAGAACCTGATTCAAACGACACTATTTCAATATCTATTTCTCCAATGCTTGTATTATATGCTGTAAGTACATTCGATATAGAGTGATTTTCGATCAACTCTGTACAATTTATCTGTTGATATATGGATAATGATTCGAGTTCGCATAAAATACCATTCGAACACTGTCCTTTCAATACGTAACTTGATTGGTATCCAAATAACCTTTCTGAATCCAGCATTGCATTAGATAAATGGCAATAGTGTCGATTTTTAATCGTCACAGGTAGGGAGTTCGACATATCTTCGGTATCCAAATAAATGTAACTAGCAGATTGAACCACAGTTTTTTCCAATTGCATTGAGCTTGCGCAACATATCTCTTTTTCCTCAATGGTGAAATAACCTTGAGAATAATAATAACAAGGAAAATCAATTGGATTTTCGTTTCGAAAAAAATCGTAAGTGTATGGCCAAGTCTCGTTATTATCAGAAGCATATTCTGCTGCTGGATCAGATAATTCAAACACGACCATTGAAGTTGGAGGTCCTTCGCAATCAGTTTTGCTCCACTCTGAAAGTATCACAGGATCAGCATGTATTTGATGAGCTGTGAAGAAAATAAAGGGCAAAATATACATCAAAGATAGAAAGAGTCATAAGACCTTTCGCGTTCTAATTTTTCAATAAATCACAAAAAAGTATTCACTAAATGAAGACATGTGAGTTGAATAGATTTTTATTTATTGTCACTGACCATCACGCCTGTCTCGATTATGTTTTTTGGCGCTCTCTTTGCGATTAGGTTCCAATGGCCTCGCAGTTGTATTAGATTTCTTTAGTGATCCCTTGGATTTACGAGATGACTTATTCTCCATTACAAATGGTAGTCTGTGTAAAATTATTGCGTGAAATAGTATATGATACACCATAAGTAGCAATATAATGTTACCGGCAGCCCACATGGATCGATCACTTCCCCAAATACGGGAATCATAGTTGTACACAATTGATAGCGATAAGTAGCCTATTCCATCTAATGCATAGAGTATACATGCAGTTAGGAATATTTGATCCTTCTTTAAATGCTTCCAAAGCCGTCCAAACCATGACAAACCTGCATTGTGTTTAATACTAAGGAGCCGATAAAACAAAAGAAATAGTGGCATTACATTCCATATATACATTAATGCAACCCAGAAGTAGTTTAACTTACTCCATTCAACCAGAAATAAATACAAAGCCACTGCTTCAGGAGTATAGGAGAAAAACCAAATAAAATCTGAACCAGTCAGAATGAAATGCACCAATAGGACAATCACGTATCCAACTGGTATATGTATGTGTCGTTTTTCTTCTTTGACAAACGTTTGAGAGAGCATTTTCCAAGTAGCTATAGTTCCTATCAACTGTCCAACATTGCATATGATAAGAATTATACTGGGGGCGAGGTTAATCAAAAAAGGGTCTAATATTATAGTGAATTTGTAAGCCAAATCTATTGCCAAGTAAAAGAACCAAATTATCTAGGGTTAGCAATGTCGTTTGATAAACCTGGTTTATGAATATTAACAAATCAATGACGAGCCTCCTATTTCGATATCTGACTCCAAAGAAAACCAAGGAAGCCGAAAATCCTAACAAACCAGTGCAGTGCATTATTATGTGGAGAACAGAAAGTCCATTAGATGAAGATGGTAACAACCATTCATTGGGTATATTTGTTGTCCATACAAACTTACGCGTACCTTTCTTTAATAATACATTTGACCCATCTATGAGTCCAATTTTGGTATCATACGTTTGCAGAATTTCCGAAATCGAGTAAATTTCGATCAATTCTGTACAATTTTCAAACTCATATAGCGAAAATGAGTCTATATCACATAAAATTCCATGGAAACATTGTCCTTGTAACACATAGACTGATTGATAACCCATCAGCGTATCTGGATCAAGTATTGAATTTGTGAACTGACAATAATGACTGTTTCCAATTGATACTGGTAGAGAGTTAGAAATATCATCTACATCCAAATATACATAATTAGCTGATTGTACCACTGTTTCCTTCAACTGGGTTGAGCTTGCGCAACATAATTCATTATCCTGTATCTCGAAGTAACCTTGGGTATAGTAATAACAAGGAAAGTCAATAGGATTTTCCGTTCGAAAGAAATCGTAAGTGAATGGCCAAGTTTCATTATTATCAGAAGCAGATTCCGCTGCAGGGTCTGATAGTTCAAACACAACCATTGAAGCTGGGGGACCTTGACATTCTGTCACCTTCCATTCTGAATGTAGTACTGAAGCTGAAAATACTTCTACTTCAAATAAGCATAGAGCAAACGGAAGCAGAAGCATCTGAAAAAGGAGTTTTTGTTCGACGCGTTTTAGAAGTAATCACAAATAACGATAATCACCGTTGTTTATTAATACATTTACCAGTACTGGGCAATTGATTATTACATGATTCTTTGTCTATAAATCAATATTGATATACCTCATTTTTCAATAATTTTGGTGTCCAAACTTGCTCACATATGTATCATTTGTCAGTAAGAATAAAATCCAAGTACAATTTCAACATAATTTATTTTAACCTTCAACCTTATCAATGCGAGCTGCGTTTTCTTTACCAACACAAGGATTTTTAGATGGAGGAGATCGGGTAGCGCACATTCCTGGTGGACAACTTCCTTCTACAGAATCTGTAACGGTAATAAAGTGTCTGAACTTGGTATCATCAATGCACTGGAAGTCATTTGCTTTGAATCCAGCTCCGTTCGCAGGGGCGTTTACTTGGTTGGTTATTTCTGGGCTTTCAGCTTCAGTGGTTTCCGTAGCGTTAGCTCCTTCAACTGCTACTTCTTCTGCCACTTCTTCTTCTGGTGCATCTTCGTTGGATTCGTTTTGCTCAGCTTGTCTTGCAGCATCTTGAGCTAAAATCTGGTTTTTTCTTCGTTCTGCATCTTCCTTTGCTTTATTGTTTTGATTTGGTTTCGCTTCAGCATTGGCGTCAGTACCTGTATTACTAGCAGCAGTATTACCAGCATTGCTGGTTACCCCAGCAGCTTGAAATCGCGCTAATTTTCCTGCTTCAGTATCACAGGTCACAGAAGTACCAGCCTTATTGACCAAAGGTAGGACTTGACACAAAGTTCCACCACCACAAGCAGTAACCACTGTCAGTTTTCCGCCAATACATTTCCCAACTTTGTCACCCACACAAAAGTCCCCACCTTCAACGTTACATTGACCACCAGCCAAATTATTCCCTTTTTGTGAATCAAGCCTTTGAGCATCAATTCCATTTTGTTTTTGGAGAGCGTTTTGGGCGAGAGTATAAGACACAATAGAGAGAATGGATAATAATTTCATTTTATGAATTTCTGAATGTGTGTGTGACTATTTATAATTTACCTCAGGCTTCTTCCGTTGGCTTGACCAAAAGACCGCGACGCCCGTATCCTGGGCTGTCGTTGGACAAAAACCATCCATCACAGCACTCCAAAGTCTATCCAAATGTCAATTTAGTATCTTTGCTTTATGCGGTTCATATGGTATCAAGAAGCTTATCTACGAAAATGTAGATTTTTGGATTACAAATTTGGTAAGTCTTAAAACTATCATAAAACAATCAACTATGTTCAACATGCATTGGCACGCTGGCTCTACACGACCTTGACTATGATGTCAAGTTTGATACACATTTAGTCACAATTTTTAGATAGTAACTATAGACTGATGAATTACTTTACCTTATGTTAAAAAATAGTGGATGTTCTGTATTTCATATACGTGATTCTCATAATTTTAACATTATGTCCCATAATGGGCTACTGCTAAATATATGCAGAGTAGTTCTAATTCAATGCACTTTTTAGATGAAACTATATATGTATATTTTACTGTAATGTTTGAACTAAATAGATTATTAGTTAAATATTCTAGGTTTTATAATCTAAAATTAGAGTGAGTTAGACAGTTCATATTCTGGGGGATTTCCAACAGTTACAACAGCATTGCTGGTAACGAAAGATCGAACGGCACGAATTGTCCTTGATTCTTGTTCCGTTAGAGGCAAGGACGATCGAGCGTGACGAATGACTAAATCTGGTTCAGCTGCACTGATAGGTGTTGATATAATCCCATTATCGACAACAAACACCACAGAATCACCAGTAGCAGGAATGACAGACGAAGGTGTCATGGAAAGACGTAAATTTGAAGGTCTATTTGGTATAGAATAAGGCCTTATGATATCTTCTTGTTCTGGAGTTGATTGAGGTTGTGAGTCCAACTGTTGTAATGAAATCCGGCGGTTTCGATCATGGAAAGAGGTACTAGTGCTAGTATCTGATTCGTATCCTTCGTCTGCTCGATAAGCAACCTCCACAGGGTCATTTGATTGGGTAATAATTGGTTTTTGACTAGAAATTAGTTACAACTCAACAAATAAATACAATTTAAATTGGAAAAAGGGAATAATTCTGGAAACTACACACAAAAGGAACAAACCTAAATGTCAGAGTAAACAATAAAACCTGTCAACAACACTAAAGGAATAAAAACAAAAGGGTTTGTTAGGTTAATGCCTGGTGAACCGGTGGTCGTCACTATAACTTGTCCTGTTGGCTTTGAAAATGAAGTTTCCAACTGCGTTGTTGTCACTGTACTGGAAATACTCATTGGAAAAGGTTGAAACTGAAAGTGGAACCTGAAACGATTTTGACAGCAAAATCGTGAAATGAAATTCAAAGTGGAGTAATGAAGTGGATCAATTTTTAAGAAATGATTTTGTCCATGGCCATCATCCCTTAATGAATAACTGATAAGAATAAGTATCAAAGTCGCGTTCAATAACAATTCTCACCCTCAGCTAATCATTCTCTACCACAAGGAGACACAAACAAAATCGCCTAATCGCCTTTATTACTTATCTGTTACTCATTATTGACAGATGTGCAGCACAACATGTCATTATTAACAGATATACACCCACAACAATGGAAATAATTTTGTTTCACCAATCCTCAAAAATGGAAGTTATCATGTACCAAACTCTAAGTACATTGACAATATCTGCACTCAGTAATTATGCACCCACTGTATTTGAAAACTATATCGCTGTGATAATAACAATTTTCTGTGTTTTAGTGTTGGGACTACCACACGGTGCACTTGATGAAGTTTTATACTATGAAGTGGATAGTATACGTAGAGAATTGCCTCGAAAACCATCTTGGATACCTATTCTATCGTTTTTTGCGAATTATCTATCAATTATGGCGTTCTGGGGATTGTTATGGTGGTGTGTACCAACGTTCGCTTTTTGGTCATTTTTAACACTATCATCGTATCATTTTGGTGAAGTAAAGAATCAAAATCAAATTGATGATTAGGGTGAATTGGATTATGTAGATTGTATAACAAACATATTTCGTCCCATTTTGTATCTGTCAAGAGGATTTATGATTGTGGGACTGACATTAACTAGCAAACCAGATATAACATTACCAATTGTTAGACACTTGATTGACATTGATCAGGACACGTTTACCAGTTTATGTAGTAATTTACTTCCTATTTGTATGATACAACATGTCATTTGCTTGATGTGTTTGGCAACAGCCATTTTTAACCCTGCTGAAAGAATTGGTAAAATAACAGACTTCCCAATTAAAAAAGTGGGATTTACTAAATCTCATTGTTTGTTTGAATTGTTCAAATGCGCTATATATCGAGATCTATTCTTACATACTAGTCCCCTAGTGTCTTTTGCAGTCTTTTTTGGAATTTGGCATTCTTTTTCAACCATATTGGCCGATATTCGATACTTGAAAAGGAATCAACGTCTAGAATTTTCCAACTCAACAAAGATCACCTTTAACGATATCATTCTGTTTTATCGTTATGCTTTTCCATATACCGCTATTGCATTTTCGAGTATGTTGACAGTTTATTTCAGTTGGTCACTTCTTATCCAACAGTTTGCCTTGGAAACCTCACGAGTTTGGGCAGTATTTATTTGCTGCATATCAATTATTACCGCACCTCATATGTGGATCATTGGGGCTTTACACTGGAAATGGATTTCGTTGGATCCATTAAAAATTACAACATTTTTCTCTGGTGAACCTGTCACTAAGACTGCACGGATAGATTCTGGTATAGATATCGAATAAAAATAAAAATTATATTTTGATCATTCGACTGAACGCAATATTTCCACTTTGAGTGTTTCTCGAATGTCAATTAAAACCGCTAATCTCTAAAACATTAGCTAGAGAATGATTTACTTTCTTTAAAGAAACCAAGGTTTCATTCAATTCCTTTGATTTGGCTTCCTCGCTATCTTGTTCTGGCACTTTGGGGCTGTCAATTTGGGTACACTATCAATTAGCATCAGTATTCTACAAATACATCACTACAAACAGATTTTTCTGTAGCCGAGTCATTCGGAGCATCAATATTCAACAAATTGGCTTTGAATTCCAATACTTTTATGTCCTCTTGTACTAGTTTTATACCAGCTTGATGACATTCAATTTCGCTTTGAATATTTTGAGAAGCAGCTGGTAGGTAAAAAGAAGTTTGATCTTCCGTGATATTTTTCTGACATTGAAAACTATTTACAACAACACCATCATCATTTCTGGTTATGATCATGGTATTTTCGGTCTCGCTGTCAATAGAGCTATCAAGAACATCCTGGATAGTAGTATCAATATCTTCTTCTTTTAAATCGATTGCTGAAGGCTTTCGTTCAATAGCTTGTATTATTGACTCTTCAGATTTGGTGGACTCTTCCTCTATATCTGCTAAAGAATCAACTTTAACTTCAAATGCCAAATTTGATCGTTCAGTAAGTGTTCTGCCCAATGTAGAAAAGCTGACTTTAGTATCAAATCTTCCCAGTTGGTTGTTATGTGGTGGTCTCGTGATGAAGTAGTTGTCTTTAAGAGGAGGAAGATTCATTTCGCATGATAACTCCTCTGATTCTTCAACGAGCTTTGGTAGGTGTAGATCCGAGGAGCTGGAAAAGTTTTTTTGTGAGGTGGCAGAGGTATATGAATTTCCAGAGTATCCTGATTTAACTACAAAATAAATTTGAAAAAATTACGATAATAGTCTTTCGAAAAAATTCTTTCATGATGATTTATCAAAAATATCATCATACATTTCCTCATTTCATCATTTATTCTACCTTCCTTGTCAAATCCAGTATATTTGATTTGTAATGACTTTGAAAAAGTCTGAATTAGCTCATTTCTAAAGATATCATTCACATTATAAGCCCTTAACACTTAATCGATTTTTGTTTACCAATGCAAGGACTTGAATAATTCGCTAAATGTGCGTAACTTTGTTGAAAGTTGTGAAAAGTGGTTGTTTAAATCTCGAATAAATTGTTTTGGGAACATTGAGTCGTCTAGATATTTTTAATAACTCGCTGCTTACCCAAAATTTTCGTATTGCAATCAAAGCCAGAGAGAAACATTTGATAAATTACCATTTTTAGACTATTAGAAAATATTAGTTCTGGATAGCTGTCTATGAAGTCTCCGATACCAAGTAATACAATACAAGTGGAATAGTTACCGATGTGTTGATATTTCTTGCCCTTTGCCAAACCTAATTCAGGATTAGTAAAACTTCTTTTACTATTAAAAACTTCTTTTCTCCTTTGCTCAGCTTCAAACTTATCATATCGAATGCGCGTATGTGATAGATTCGATAGAATATCCAACAAATTATTCAGTAGTATGTCTTCTGAAAGTTGCTTGCTTGGTTTCATTAAGGCAATGAACCCTTTGACATATTTATTTATCTTGCTACTGGGTTCCCAAAGTTCCAAATTATTGCTGGTAGCCCCAAATATAGTGTTTGCACTAGTTGTATCTGTTGCGCTGGGTTTATTCATGAAGCTTCGACCTAAAGAGTATGCCCTAGAAGCACTCGTTTCAGCTCTTTGGTGTGTTTTCATTATACCCTTAACAACTTTTTGTGTTATCTTGCGCCGTAAGGTTACACTTGGTTCCATTTTCTGATGTGCAAGTACAAATTGTTTAATTGACCTTTCAAGAACTTCGCAATCATTGGAAGAATAGAATGCCGAATTATTTAGTTTTAAAAATGCCGCGGATTTCAAGGTTAGAAGCATTTGGTTTTTAAAAGTTGCATAATCCATCCATTCATAGTCGCTTGCCGTATATTTTGACACGGAGGCGAACGCAGGATCTGTGCATGATTGCTGAACTTTATGGATATACTTGAATTTATCACCAGACAGCTCCACAATTAGCAGGACATCTATTTGTTAGCAAACGGCTGTTACTATAAGTTGCACCAAACGTGCTAATTAGTTCATTTATATTATCTCCTTCGTCGCAAACAACGCACATCACATCCCGTCTCTGATATTAGCTCTTGTTAAATTGTACCTCTTGAAGATCCGCACTGCCAAATTGAGTAGTATTCTCTAAAATACGATAAAAATAATAAATCTCGGCGTAGTTTTCCCCAAACAGATCATCGTCTTTCAGAGATAGTTGCTGACCTATCGTGTAAGTTGATAGACAATACCTAAAGGCAGTTTCACATCGTTTTCGGTGGAAAAAAGGTAATATAAATGCCAAGTTAAATTGGTCTTCTCCTCCTTTGAATTCGTGCTGAAATGTCTGAATTGCAACCCTTTGTCATCGTAATAGGATATATAAAATTCTAGTATCAGTAAATTTGGCAGTATACTATTGCCCTCGCAGTTGTGCAAGTTGCTCTTCAGTATAGGTATTTGAGAATTATATATCCATTTGTTTGCATACTTTAAAATGACTAACATACTGCTGAACACTAAAATTCTGGTTTTCTGATCTTTTTTAGGTTCATTAACTTCTTTAACGATATAATCAGTTATGAAACATGAAGTAGCTTTTAAGATCTACAGATAAATCAAAACAACTATACTTTTCCACCACAGGCGATTTTTTCGCTAATTTTGTGGATAAGGAGGAAATCGCTCATTTCCTTAACGTCAGAATCAAGTTTTAAAGCCAAATTGTGGTATCGTATAGATGCGTCTCGAATTGCATCATATGATTCATCATTCGGATCGCTCACTTCTACTAGCTTCTTAAATATCATTGAGATAGACATTGCATGAGTTGGTGGGGACGAGCGCAGAGAGTTATAGCCACATGATTCTATCCCGTTTTCTTTTGCAATTCCATCACACCTCTTTTTTAAAATTAAAGATTTCCACTTACATTTAAAAACTTTGAAAACTTCTTTTTATCATAATCATCTTTTCTTTCGTTATTTAACCAGAAAGATTTTGAGTATTGCGACAAAGGTCCTTCAAGCATTTCAATCTTCATATTAGAAAAAAATAGAATACTTGTTGCAACACGACAGTACATAGTTCCAACGGAGTCATTGATTTTGATAGGTAACTGTTAAATATTTCATAGGTTTCAATCAAAGGTTGAACATCTGGTGTATTCATCTTTGCTATAAATTCACTACTGTATCCAGCATCTGCATAATTTTTTCTAATTTCCGTTATATAATACTAATTTTGGTTAAAACTCGTTCGAACCTTATGTAGTATTTTCAACTTCTCTATGTGTGCCACTTGGTTATTGTAAATCATCAGTACTTGCGCCTTCTGCGCAGCTTCATCTAGCTCACTAGGCTAAAAATGAATTAATTATTTTAGACGTACTTTGCTTAAAGTGTAGTTTCGTTTCTGATCGAACATTAATCCTTTAAGTCAACGCAACGCATAACACCAACCTTCTTCTATTAGATATCGACTCTTTAATTTCATATCCGGCCATAAGTCTTTCAAAGGAAGCTCCAAAGATTTTTGAAATAGCTTCCATGATGGCTCCTCTGTTTATAAGACTATAATATCAAATACTTTTAATGTGGCCAATTGGGATTATATCTACAATTGTTTTTCGAACCATATCACGCTAAAATATCGTCAGTACTCCTTTTTTCTGAACCTGAAAATTTCGAATCAGAGATTCCAACTCATTGTATATCTTATCATTTGAAAAATATTTGGAGTCTTTTGCAAAAGTTACAAAATATCCATCCTGTAAGCTTTTCGTGATAGAATCTTTTGCTACTTCAATCGCTACTTGATGAAATTGATCAAGGTATGATTCCAAGATAGAACGAATAATACTTGATTCTTGTTGAATATCCAAATTCTTAGGTTTCATTATAATTTCATTATAACCCTGCACATAAACATAAATAATTTGTTACGGAGCAATTCAACACTGTCGCTATCAGTTCATGTGGATGAATTTTGTAAACATAGACAATGTTAATCCCAATACCGTCTATAGTAGTAATAAAGCACAGTTGTGGTAAGTTTTCTTTATCATCGCTAATAGTAAATATTGGCTTTTTTGTGTAAGATTCAAAGTTTTGTGCGTTCAAGGATAGGTCTTGATTCCATCCTTTTTCGCTTAGATATTGAAGGGTCTACATTTAGACTAAATATTTACTTGAATAAACTCCTTCGAAGGAGAAGGCTTCATCTTAAGATACTCGAGGAAATTAAAAGTCATACAGTAAAATTGTAAACAAGAAAATACGTGTTTATTAACAGTTACACTGTGTACAACAAACAATAATGTTAAAAATGATGAAAAGCTTATTTCGTATTGTTTGGTCATTCTTTGGTACATTGACTTTGATGTGATTTAGCACAGACAATTTACGTTTCAATAATGTTGGATCTGATGGGTAACTTCACAATCCCATCCTTACATTTCTATTCTTTTATATTGTCTTCTACGATCCTGCTTGTAGGAAGTGTTTATGTCGGACTGGCAATACCCTTCATGAAGAATCCAAATGAACCAGGATATTCACATCAACAAAGCACCAAAATCATCCTTAATTCGTTAATGATCTCCATAATAGCAATTCAAGGGGTAGTTTACTTTGGATATGGCAATCACCAGAGTATTTTTGAATTTCTTCATGATTCCCTATCAACATTTTTGAATATTGCCGATTATTGGAATCAATCACCAGATCTATGCCCAAATGTGATATTGTTGATGTGCATTTATATGATCAGCGTTTATTCATTTACTGTTCCAATCATTTCCAGTGTAACAGCTAGTTGGCCATTACCATCGATTACTGTTGGTAAACCAGCGCCAGATTCACAGTAGTGAAATCTAATCCGTTAACGTTAGTGTATTTCTCATTGTTGCCCATAATTCATCCAAAACTGGAATTGATGAAACCCTTCGCGCCCTGTTAAAATTGGTCAAACCGCATCAAATCTATGTTGCTGACAATGGTTCCTCGAAAGAAGAAGAAGCAGCAACAGATGATTTATGTAATAGTATGTCGGAAGAATACTATTTGTCTGATCCAAAAGCAACTGTTACTTATATCCAGGTTGGGCATTTATCCAAAGGGAACAAATCGTTTGCTCAATACTCTGCAGTCTATTACCTCAATGAAGAGATTGAAAAGAACAAATTGAATGTCGAGTATGTTACCATTATCGATGATGATGTTATTGTACCAGCTCATTGGAATTACCAGTCGATTGAAAAACTCTTTGAAGATCAAACCAAGGTTGCACTTGCATATCCCCTTTGTGTTGCAAATTCTTCTGTGAATTTGATAACTCGGCATCAGGATATTGAATACCTAACGGCGGCATGTGATAGAGTGTGGTGGGATTTACTTGGCAATCAACTATTTTGTAATGGTGCAATGGCAACTTGGAAGATATTACCCTTACTGAACGTTTTAAAAAAACACAGTACTTGCTTCAATGGGGAAGATTTAGAAATGGGATATATTTTGCATAGTCTAATCGATATCGACATTATTGAAGGGAAGAGCAGAAAGAGAATAGGGTTGGTGACAGATTGTATCATCCCTACTATTGCACCCACATGTATCTTCCATTGGTTTGATTTTATACCAGCGTATTTAAAGAAAAAATATGGGTTAGGCTGTGAAGAATGTAGTCAACACTCATTTTTTAACCAAAGAGTGCGATCTTGGGATTGCACTAGTCACTCCTTTATCTTCAAATACATCAACATTATTACTAATTTCAAAGATAATTTTGATGGAAAAAAATGGATTATTAAATTGATATGCTTAATTCGTTTATTGAATATTGGTCGAGATATGATGTTGACTGGTGCAATAATCTATACCATACACGAAGTGATATTCAATGCGTCTAGTTTGGCTATTGTGGTTTTTTGGTTGGATTGTGTTCTACACTATTGGAGTTTGATGATATTATTAAACTTAAGAATATCACACATCCTGAGTCCAATGAAGAAGCGCTTTCAACCCGAAATGATATTCTTTGACCCAATTGTTCAAATCTCTCAGTACATCTTTATGAATGCTTTTGTAAGCATTCTTTATTCAGCATTCCGTGATTTTTGGAGACGTTTCCCACGTAGCATTGAAGAACAGTTGAAAGATAGTAAGACTTTGGAAATTGAATTGCATACAGCTTGGTATAAATCACTGGCTGCTCATAAAATTCACACTATCAATGAATAAAGGTTGATCAACAATACGAAATGTAAATGGAATTTGCTTATTGTATGTTATATTTTGCATAAGATAATTACTGTCTATTTCCGTTGCTTCAAAGACATTTCTAAGGTTGAGTTATCTCGCAAACTCAATGAATGAGCAACCACATTCTCTGCTTCGAAGATAGAATCAACATCTTCAGGTGATCGACCATTTGTTTCAGGAAAGATGTAGTAAATAAATATAGCAGCAAAGATATCAAATCCAATGTAGGCCAAAAAGAATTTGTAACTGTAGTAAGTAAGACCTTTTGCGAGAACGAAAGACTGAAATATACTGGCCATATTAATGAAAAATTGCAACATAGCCATTCCAGTTGCACGACCTTGGAAATTCAAACATTCCGCTGGATAAAGTGCATTTAGTGGTGTCCAAACTAAAGAGTAGCAGATAGTAAATGCTTGTAATGCAATAAAGGCCAATATTCCCCAGAACGCCTGTCCAGTAGATGTAAACATTGCAATGAAGCCAGTAAGCACCGAAAAGCATACCACAAAACTACAAGTACCGTAGAACAAAGTGTTTCGACGACTAGAGTGCTCTGAATAAGATACACCAACCATAGAAGCAGCGAAACTGAATATGTTAATCACTACTTGGAGTAAATTTTGTTTGAATGCGTCTTCTGCTGGAACACCAAAATAGATGGTCACTTGAGGCAAGAAATAACTGGCTACAAAATTACCACATGTCTGACTGAAAAATGCTACTGCAATAATAATGACAGTTCTGTAGCGGTTAGCGCGGGTAGAGAGGAATGACAAGAAAGTTTGTTCGTTTTGAGTACCACTAATGTTTCTTTGGAGTTCATTCATTTGTTCATCCACGATAGGATCTTTAGTATTACCATTAGCATGATGTTTAACAAAGAATTCTCTGGCTTCTTCTACTCGACCCTTTGATACCAACCAACGAGGAGTCTCTGGCATAAAGAATGCACCAAAAAACACAATAACAGCAAAAAAGCATTGCAATCCAGCAGGTAATTGCCACTGAAAATCAGACGCATCTAAACGAGTAACTCCAAGCATAATAAAGGAAGCTGGAATGGAACCAAAAAACCAACCAGTGTTACAAAAAGATCCAGCTCTGGATCTGAATGCAGGATGGGCGATTTCCACAACATATGTTGTAGCTTGAGATATGAGAAACACTAAACCGAAACCAATCATTGTCCTCCCAATCATGAAAACACCAATATTGGTTGCCAGAGTTTCTACAGCACCACCAGCCAGCACAGCAACCGAACCTGCTTTCAAACCAAACACTCTCCCAAACGCATTAGACAGAGGACCAGCACAAACACTCCCCAAAATAGCACCAACATATATGACACAAAATAACAACCCTGTTGAATTTCCATCTCCATTCTGCCCAATATTCTGATTTCCAAACCTGTTGATAAACCCAGGTAAATTAATCATGTTCCCCATCAAAGAGTTATCGAATCCATTGACGGCTGAGGTAAAACTGCAAATAAAGATTGCAAAATACAACTGATAAGTCATGAACATTTTTGGTTTAACTGTATCCATTTGTTACAAATAAAGCCAATTTTTGACTGTTAAATACTGCGAATATGAAACAGTGCCCCTGTTTGGATGATGGTAAAGTGAGTAATTGTGGAGTTCCGACGTGTTTATGATGGGATAAGCTTTAACATGACACAAGATAAGCTTGGCCATAAACCTTGTTTTTGGTATTCAGAATAATCTTGATATTTGAGGAAGGGACGTTCCGAAATGGAAAGTATGAATCGGTACATGAAACTGCAGGTCCCAAACAGTGTCGTTTCTCTGTCTAAAGTCATCACTTGATCACTAAAATGACCAGTAACTTCTACCATGGCCAGTTATGCTATTTTTATTGTGTTCACTCTTGCTAATCATCTAATACATTCCAAACGTAAGAGTATAAACCCTTTAGTCACGAGGTCCATTGGCACGCCTCCTACATCATATGGGTTTTAGTTTCTAGGGGACTCAAACTCAGGCTAAAGGTACCTACTACACCCTACCGTGTGAATCGTTGTATATGTGGATTGATTACTAAATTGGACTCTATAGATAGTTCTGGAATTGGAATTTGAGTTGACATGGTTTATTATATAATTAATTGTATAATTACTATTTATTTTGCTGATGACTAATGGATGTCATCACGTTCTTGTAATGGTCAATTCTATCTGTTTATCCTAATTGAACGCATATACTATATCCAATCTTTCGTGTAGATTGATAGGTCAGGAGAGCTACAACACACAGGACTAATATAAATTCCATCCACCGTTGCACTACTAACTGTTTCTCTAGCCGCCTACATTGTATGAGCAAATCCGAGTTTAATTTATTAACACTATTCCTAAATGTCAAAAAACTGTCTAAAGTGACATCCATCATTAATTTTAATTCCTGGACTTGTGAGTCGAATGTGTGTTGTACATTTTGGGGACATGAACATTGAAGTCGTTCAGCGGGAGAAAAAGCTGCAGATTGAAAGGCGATGGTATGTTTATCATCTTGTGTTTGAGGAGTTAGTGTATGATCTGTTGTACTTGACCCACAATCACTCGCCCATTGATGGACCATCAAATCTATATCTTGGTCATGAACAACAGTTTGTAATGGCTGAGAGCTCATTATTCGTACAGTAAAGATATTTTTACTACCTGATTTAATGATTCAATGACATTGTCAGGTTCAAACACGTCAATTAGATGTCAATTCAAAAAATAATAGCACAATACAACTTTATGCAATTTAGCTTATATTTAAATAAAATTCATCTATTTCTATTCACCCTTCCAAAGGGCCCTAATCAATTCATACCCAGTAAACACGGTTTGTTTAGACAAATTCAATTGTGATGAATCAAGTCCATTAGATATTGTCAAATCAGACAAACTGCGATTACGATGCATATACGATGAAAATGTTGGAGTTTCTTCAATAGAAAACACTGTTCGTAACTGTTTAGTCTGTAATGGTGATTTCAATTTAATAGTTTCTGTCCACAATTTCATCACATTCGAGATGAATTTATCAGTTGAGAATGATGTTCGATTTGGTTTGATATTGTATTGGAAAAATTGGTTTAATCGAATATAATGCATTCCTAGAATTGTTGATTTATAGTGTTGAAGTAAAGCAATGCTAGCTAGCAGATATATATCGAAACCATAAAAGGAATATAAATCGAATAACCTTAACAGAGTGTCGAAATGAACTAATCCTTCAGTCGGGTTAGAAACAATTATGGACTTTTCTGACATACAACTGAAAAACAATGATTGTATCCAGTTGGTGAAATGAAGTTCAATATTGATTTCTTCCATTTTCTAAATGTTTAGATATTGTTTTTGGTTACCAAATGGTTAGATACTTGTGGAAGGTAAATATACAAGAGCTGTTTAAATAATTTGGTACACTGGCTCAGATACACGGTATCGTATAATGGAAACAATTGATGTGATGAAATATTGGTTTTCGGTAATCGGGTATCAAATATTTGATTCAACATGCAAAACACATTCTATTCAATTAATAAAATCGGAATTATACTTGTTCTGATGTAACAGTAAGCAATCCGGCAATCCAATAAATCATATTCTTATTGAATGGTAGGGAATCGAATCTATAAAAGATGGCAGTTAGCAATCTGGATAATGATTTTGATCTAACAAAATAAGAAACCGATTTTTACCCTGTTCCGTATTCTGAATACTTGATGTGAAATGGAAACACTTGATTGGAAATGAGATATATATCTTTGAAATATTTCGACCGCTTAGATGATAATTCCTGATTATTAGTCTTGATATGATAATACCACATAAAGTTTTGCCAAATCAGTATCAACCTCACTCGATATCAGCTGACACCAGAATACTCCTCTTAGAGATTGTGGTATTCCCTTCGCTAATCGGGCAGGAAACTAATATTAAATCATTTCATCTACCTTTTGATGTAATGTTAGTTTGGCACCTTTCATCAACTCCCATTTTTTGAATCTTTCCCGTTCCCGGTACTGGATCTTCTTTAATTCCATAGTATTGACTGATTTGACTAAAAACCCATAAAAATCTGTCATTGGTAAATCTTTTGGTAAGTCCAAATCAACAGGTCGACTGGTTCGTATTGATTCCATTGATACTTTATCCAATGGGACTGTTCCTTCTAATCTGCTATCCGAAAGTTTGTTTTGAAAAGATTGTGAAGATTCAATAGAAGTTTTGGGCAATCTTTCATCTGAATTAGCTGACTTTAATGTGGACCAGGATCCTTTTTGGTCAACTGATGGTGATGGGAATGAAATTTGTGATGTATAATCGACTCTCTCCCCGGACGGAAAATTATGAGAATATGATGCATTTGATGGCCTATATTTCCCTCTATCTAATGATTGATAATTGACAGGTTTAATATCTGAGCTCTTATGATGTGAATTGTGTTTGGTTCTATCCAAGGATTGCGAATAACCACGGTGGTAGGACTGGTCAATTTTGTTTGAAGAGTCTAGTTCAAAAGGTTGTAGGGTAATTGCGCGGTCCAAAGATCCAAATATCTCAGATTCTAGTGAATGCGACCAAGCCAGATGAGGTAAGTTGTCATCTTTATTGAATCCAACTACAGATGGAACTCTTCCAACTGTATCCACTGGGGAACCTTCGTGTATAGAGATGGAAGGGGTGATTTTCGTGATATTCAATTCGGGTATTGGTTGTAAGGTGGCCTTTAAATTTGAATAATTATGCCTCTTTGCAATTGTTTTCGACTTTAGGTTCTCGTTTGGAAGTGTCAAGTAAGGATGATTCTGAGTTGAATGCAGAGACTCGGCATGACTGGAAACAGTTGAAGTTTCTGAAATCCGAGTCAAATCTGTCCCTGATGAATGAGTTCTAGGAAGCGAAAACCACTTCTTAGAACTATTCGAATGATGGGGTGATGATTTAGCTCTCGGTAGTGAAAACCAAGACCTTTTTGTATGTGAAGAATGGGCGAGGTTGCTCTTGTCTGAACTATTTATATCGATTCCGGTATTATTTATGGAAGTCATTTTATTGTTTATGTTTGTATTTTTACTGGTTGAATTGGAGTTTATGGTATTGTGTGAGTTGATAATATTATTGAAAATGGTATCCGCTACGTTATTCCACTGATGTGGGACTTCAGACTGGTCGTCTTGCTCACAGTGTACACTGTCAATGGCCTTCAGAATGTCTTCAAAATCTACCTGACTTTCCATTGTTTGATGAAGTTTCATTTAGAGGACGGCTGAAGTGACGGCTGAAGTGAATGAAACTACACACTGTGTCCATAAAATCAATTCCTTCCTTCTTTCCCATTACTTCCCTTTTATTTACTGTTCTTTATCCAAGTGTCTGTTCTTTTGTTAATAGTGCACTACTAGGATCAAGCGCGACTCATCTTTAGCTACTCGTAGATATTCTATTCTAATGCAATTATCAATAATTAGAAGAATAGATAGCTACCTGCATCTTATCCACCAATTATTATCTTGTACCTGTCAAAATCCTCTCTTCCTTGTCAACAACGCCCAATTGTTTATCCGAACTCCAATTGTTTTTCCATCAAATTCAAATTTCTTTCCGTCATGAATAATTATTTGTATGGAAGTCCAGGTCAATTCAACTTACTGGAAATAGGAGAAAAACAAATAATAGACAGACGATGTGGTATTATATATTGGAATTAACAAACAGAGAGATGCATTGTACGTTCCTTAAATTGTAATGGGAAGACACCTTGTAATAAATGCCTTCGTTTTGCAAATTTGAAGAAACTGTCCTCTATCAACTGCATTTACAAACATAATATGGATGTTCAATCACCGTCTGATAATATCGAGAATGAAAGTAGAACTTCAACCCAAACATTAGTCAACGGAAAGGATATTTTAACATTAGATAACGATTTGATAGATCATTTGTACAATTTATCCTTTCTTTCTATATTTTGCTATGTTCCATTTGGAGATGATTTGACTCGCTTTTTGGATCCTGTACGTCTTACCAACATGTCAAATAATTTGAAACGAGCATTTTTATACCCTTCACTCACTTTTTCTACTCATCCGAAGTTGTTTCCCACTGGCAAAATGGATTCAGAAGGGAGGTTGGAAATGTACAAAACGTTTACTTTGTCACAAGAAATTGATCTGGATGATTTAAAACAACAGTCTGTTATTTATCAATGTGAAGAAGTAAGAGCCCGGTTTGGTTTGGCAGTCTTTAAAAATAGAATGGGGCAACGAGAGTCTGGACAAAATATCATCAGTATGCCCAACTAGTCTAATAGTCTAGGAAGTATGTTTGCTATAGCTCATGATCTGGGATTTTTTGACCAATCATTATTAAATGAATTCCCTAAACTCAAACTTGGAAAAAATGTTTTGAATGTGGATGATTTAGTCAAAATGATGACACCAGTTGCGATATCTGATAACAATTTTTCAAAATTCAATCAAGAAGAACAGTTGGAGATTTATTCTCTTATAGCATTTCTCTACTCAGCAAACACCATTATTTTACCTGAAAAATCAACAACAAACAACTTTGATGAATCCATTTTAAACAATATTGATCTAAGTATCCCATTGATACCCAAAACTCTAGTCCGTCAAGTGATTCCTAATTTAGCAAAATATACCATTTGGGAGAATACACATTGGGCTCCCATGTTTGATGAAATGAAAGAGTCTTATATATCGTATCCTAGAATTGTCTCTGATGCTGGATATTTAGTCAACAGCTCTATTATTCTCACCACTATTTTCAAACGAGCCGTCACTTTTTCCAAAGAAATACAATATGGGAAAGTATATGATGCAGATGAGCAAATCTTGTTGCACAATGAAATTTTGAAAATTTGGAACGATATTCCAAAAGAACTATCTTATTTTAATTCACTATCTGGATTTATATTTGGCGCAGATGATTCCGAGATTACCCCACCCAAAGTAAAGTGCCATCAACTTGTTTTGTCTATTACGTTGGTGTCTATCATTGCTTTGTCTTACATTCATCTACCAGGAGCGCAGCACAATACTCAAACACTTTTCTCGGCTTATTTCGGCGGTCCTGGACTATTTCTCTCCAAAGATTTATTGTTTGCTACAGGAAAAGCAGTAGCATATGTTGCCAAAACTATCCACACCCCATTACTCCCCAGTGAATCTGCATATGGTGAATATCCATACCCAGCAAATGCCCTCGAATCTGCATTGGACAATCCTTTGAATGATATCATGCCTAGTCCATTAGGATCTGAAATGGCCTTTTCTTTCATATTTTTTGTTGCTGCATCCTCGTCATTGATTGGTGTTAAAAGCGAGCCCGTCAATGATCAGCAAGTGCTGGAATTGAAAACATCCATTGGTAGTTTTATAATACCTGCCATCAAACGCTTATCGTACCTTTGGCCAGAAGTGGACGTGTATGTTGACCAGTTGAATAGTTTAATTATTTAAATATACCTTATCGCATTGGCATAGTTTAACCATATTGGAGTATTTGAGTGTCATTGAATTCTTTTTTTCCAAATTTTTAGTAAAGTTAGTAGATGGAAGATATACACTCATCCAACATCTCAGAGACTACCAGCTCCAAAGATTCCACAGAAATTGGAGAAAAAATAGTGGATCAAAGATGTGGTATATTTAATATTTTGTTTAAACAAAACAGATAGATGTATTGTACGATCCTTGGATTGTAACAGTAAAATTCCTTGTAATATGTGCGTTAGATTTGCCAGAAGAAAGAAATTAGGTTCAATTAATTGTGTTTATAATGGCACCAAAAATGTGGTTGATTATGGAGTTGAATCTTCACACAATTTATCAAATAGTACCATAAACAGCACTACATCATCAAAAGATATTCTTCGCTTTGATTCAGATGTTCAAAATCATCTTTTGCAATTATCGTCTCTTTCTTTATATGCATATATCCCATTTGGTGACGATTTCAACCGATTTTTGAATCCAAATCGATTGTCAAAAATGCCTGATAATCTCAAACGGTCATTCATGTACCCATCTTTAATTTATTCAACTCATCCCAAACTATTTCCCACACCTGAAAGTCTGGAAATGCAAAACAAGATTAATTTCGCCAAATCTTTCAAAGTACATTGGGAACTTGATATTCCACAACTCAAAAACGATTTAATCACTGTTCAATGTGATGAGATTAGAGCTCATTTAGGGTTGTCTATTTTCCTATTTCAATTGGGTGAAGTTGTAGAAAGTCGGAAAATGATTCGTAAGATCTTCAAAGATTAAATTTGATAGGTGATATGCTGGATCTTGCTCGTGAACTTGGATTTTATAATTCTCAAATGTTGTTGAATTTACCTCGGAATGCTGTCAACCAAAATATTGTTAGCATGGAGGATTTGGTTAAGTTGGTTCATCCACTTAATTTAAATAGTCCTGTGCTTTCTCAAGAAGATTATTTTGAAATTTATTCGTTGATTGCGTTTCTATATAACGTCAATTGTATTAATTTACCAGAAGGTTCGATGCGTATAGGTTTTGATGAAAATTTGCTTACCAGTATTTGCTTGACTGTTCCAATCATCAGCGAACCTATCGCTAGATATAGGATACCCGATTTAGCCAAGTATACTATTTGGGAGAATTCACAATGGGCCCCCATGTTTGACGAAATGAAGGAAGCAGTGTTAGCGTACCCAAAACTTTTTTCCGATGCCTGTTCTCTACTTGATCAATCAATTAGAATTGATATGCTTTTCAAGCGAGCCGTCAGTTACTCCAAACGATATACGTACGAAAAGGGCGAATTTGACTCGCTTGAACTAGCATCTTGTCATGAAGAAGTGTTGAAAATCTTGAAAGAGATCCCAGAAGATCTGGCGTACTTTGATTCACTCTCTAATTTTATTTTTGGGGCAGATATGTCAACATTATCACCACCTACTGCAAAGTGCCACCAATTGGTAGTATCTAAAACATTGCTGTGCTTGGGATGCTTATCATATCTTCATTTGTCAGGAGCTCAACAAAAAAATCGAACACTTTATCCAGCTTATTCTGGGGGTCCACCACTATTTTTATCTAAAGATATTTTGTTTGCCGTTGCAAAGGCGTTGGGTTTTGTAGTTAAAGAAATCACCACACGATTTCTCCCATGTGATTCGGTATATGGAGAATATAGATACTCTGTTGCGTCACTCGAATCTGGAGATAGAAACCCATTGAATTCAACTTTACCAAGTCCAATGTGTCTAGATCCATCTTTTGCATATATTTTCTTTGTGGTATCCTCATCATGCTTGTTGGGAGTTCGATGTTATCCACAGGACGTGGAACAAGATGCGGAATTACGAAGCATTATTGTTGGCAATATTGTTCAAGGGTTGAAATCATTAAGTTATATCTGGCCATCGGCAAGCCTGACTATTGTACAACTACAAAAACTGATACAATAAGCGCGTTTACACTTATTTGGCCCATTTACAATTTAGCCCATGGAGAGTGGTAAATGGAAACATTCCAATCACTTGGTATTTTTCAATAAAATGTAAATATTATTTGTAATTTGCCTTAATACGGTTTTGAAGATTTTGGAATTGGACTGAGTTGGTGGCATGTTTCAACTTTACGTTAAAAAACGACACTTTTTAAAAACTTTACCAAATTTTAAACTGGACAAATCGATTGGAAAAGTTGATAGTTACCAAAAATGAATGAAGAAATGCTAGACAATCCAGGAGAAACTGGAATGTTTGGTTTCAAAGATTCTCAAATGTCAGATAAACGCTGTGGTAAAAGTATTGTATTTAATGGTTAGAAAGATGTATTGTTCGCTCATTGAATTGTAATGGAAAAGTACCAGTATGCAATAAGTGCGCACGTTATGCTGCATTGAAGAAATTGACAAATATTAACTGTGTATACAAGCAAGACATGGATCAACACAGTTATACTACGGATGATAAGAAATTCGATGATTTATTATCAGTGGATAGCTCCGTTCAATTAAACGAAAATGATATTCTGAATATTGATGATGATTTAAAAGAACATCTGTTCAGTTTAACAATTCTAAATACACATTTTTACTCTTGCTGTGCCGATGATTTGATACATTTACTTCAACCAGACCGATTCGCAAAAATGGGGGATAATATGAAAAGGTCCTTGTTGTTACCTTCATTAATGTACTCCACTCACCCTAAACTTTTTCCTCATTTGAAAAGTTTAAAAATGGAGGAAAGGATCGAGTATTGCAAAAAGATTACTATTCCATTGGAGATTGACCCAGACCAGTTGCGATTGGAGTCTGTATATCACCAATGTGATGAAATTCGGTCCCGTCTGGGCATAGGAATTTTTTTGATCAGAACTGGAGATAGGGATAAGGGTAAAATGGTTATTCGTAAGTTTTTTTTACTTTGATTTGTATTATAGAAAGTACTTTTGCTCTGGCAAGGGAATTGTCATTTTTTGATACGAAGATCAATGAATTGTCGAAAGAAAAAAGGCAGAGTGTGTCCGTAGATGATTTAGTGAAGATGGCATCATCTTTGCACATGGCTGAGAATCAAAGTGGTTATAGCGATCAAGAACAAGTTGAAATCTATTCCTTAATTGGATTTTTATACTCAACAAACAATATAATGCTACCTGTTGGCATGGTCCCTTTATCATTTCATGAAAATGTATTGTTAAAAATCGATATCTCATATCCTTCTGTCCCTATCATCCCTATACGCCAACTTATTCCAGATCTAGCGAAGCATACAATTTGGGAAAAAACGCATTGGGCACCAATGTTTGATGAAATGAAAGAAATACACAAATCATTTCCCCGAAGTTCAAATGATTACGGGAAGATGATTAAAATGTCTATCACTCTCGGATCATACATGCGAAGGGCTGTTCTTTTTGCAAGGAGGGATAAATACGATACCAATTTCAACATAGTTGAAGAGAAGATGAAATTACATAACCAAGTTTTGAAAATATTGGCAGACATACCAAAAGAACGAAGTTATTTTGATTCGTTGTCTTGTTTCATCTATGGTGCAGATACTGCCACTTTACGACCTCCTCAAGTCAAGTGCGATACCCGTGCACTTGGCTTAACATATGTGGTTTTGATTATGATGTCATATCTACACTTAACTGGTGCCCAAGAAAATGATCAAATGCTGTTTCCATCTTACTATGGAGGTCCTCCTTTGTTTTTGTCGAAAGACATACTTTGTGCTGCTGGTAAAGCAATGGCATTTATAGTAAAGATTATTTCAACACCATTTAATCCAAACGAATCCTTTTTTGGACCTTACCCTTATCCACCACATCAAATTGAAGAATGTCTGTACAATCCGATGAATGATAAATTGCCAGCACCATTATTTGCCGATCCATCATCTCTATTTGCATTCTCAATGATTTGTTATAGTTCATATATTGGTGGAAAATGTCTGCCGTACAACAAAGAACAAGAAAAAGACCTACATCAAGCTTTACAGGAGACCCTTTTGCCGGCAATGGATAGGATAGCATATTTGTGGCCTCCTCTAACATCCCCTTCTAAATCTTTAAGAGATTTAATGAATGGACGTCATTTTGAGAATGGCAGTGTTTAGTTTTAACCAATTGCAAGCAATATATTTAATTGATTGAAGCTTTTCATTTTCACTAACCGTGATGATTGTATTAGAGAATCATCCTACGTAACTGATTGTTGATTAACAGACATCAATGTCATTTTAATGTCTGAAAATCGGATCCTGTTGATGCAAATTTTTGTAAATTTTCAAGATGGATTTGGAATGGACGCAAGAGCAGGTATGAGATTGAACAACACTGACCACAGGATGCTCTTTTACTGGACATGTATCCGGAATCAAAAGGGAATCTCCGTAAGATGAAAAGCAAACTAGGATTTTCTAGACTAACAGCAAAAGAGGTATTTGATTTACTGATCACATTTATGAATTTAGATTTCAACTAGATATTCATTTCTAATTGATCAAAAAAATACTCCTGTTGTTGAACAAAATCCTTTTCAAATCGCAGAGAGTGCAGAACCAGAATTAGTTGCAAAACCTATCATTTCAAAATCTGGTAACCCTAAACCTGTTCAACAAAAAGTTGAAGATGAACCAAAGAAAGAAGTCGTATCAAAGAGTCCAACTGATAAACTTTCAGCTGTTGCAGACAACTCTTTTTATTCGGTCGGTACCAGATCAGCAACAATAACTGAAACTCTCAAACGAGTAGATAATGAACGTAAAATGTTGCAAGCAAGATCTCCAAGACGCTCCAGCCGAAGTGTTGCGGATAGGGTGAAAGCTTTTGATAATAATGATTTTGAAGATCAGTCTCCAAAACAATCCGCTCTTAGTGTTGCTGAACGAGTCAAGTCTTTCAATAGTTTACAAGAAACTGTTATAGAAAAGCCTAAATTAACTGACATCCCGGTTCAAAAATTGGAAAATAATGTGTTTTTGGGTGGTTTGACTAAAATCGACCACAGTACCATGGAAAAAAATGTCACTCCTAGTTTTAAGGCTGCCAAATCTGCCAAGCGAGTGACTCAAAAGACTGCGAATCATTCTGCAAGAACGTCAACCGGACAAGATACTGATGAACTTACACCAGAGATGAATGAAGTGGAGATGACCCCTGGCTTAAAAGCCGCGAAAGAATCTAAAACAATCAGAATGAAAAGTCAAGATGAAATTAAAAATTCTGGTTTGCAAAACTCTCACGATCGATCAAAGTCACTATTTTCAGTGGAATCTAATTTAATGTCAACCCCAAGTATGACTGCCGCATTGAATGCGAAGAAAGTATCGACTCAGTTACCGTCAGAAACCATCGACAGTGGAGATACGCCCGCCACGCCTAGTATGAGATCTGCCCTGCAGGAGAAAAAAGTATCAAAAATTGTTATGCAGGCAGCTGATGTGGGCAATAATGAATCTCCATCTGTTAAGACACCAATAGTTCTTAAAACACCCTTTCAAATGGATTTTACTCCAAGTCGAAATGCTGCGATTGCTGCCAAACGGGTGACTAAGTCTACACTCGATACTTCTGTATTGTTTCCTCAAGCCAATCCAACCGCTGCAACAGGTATTTTATATAAGGAATTAATGTAAAGAGTTGAAACAAGAAGCAAACATTTCAGAGTCCCATGAACAGCCAGCTGCCCCTCCAAGCTCCCCTCGTCGCTCAAGTAGAAGGGTAGCCTCACCTGGAATGAAGTCTCCAACTCCAAAAGTAAGCAAAAAAACAATGAGAACCCCTACAAAAGAAGTTGTTATTGATTCAGATAAATCATTGTCAAGCCCATTAGGCGAATCAACGTCGCATGGTAAAAATCCAGATGTTCCTGCGACTAAAGCGGAGATCAAGCCCCCTAAATCCGTCAAGTTCTCTCTGGACCTAAACACACCCAAACCAGTAGGCCAAGTAGCCACACCTGTGAAAAAGAAGGAAAGAGTACCAACAACTCCAGTTGTGCAGAGTCTGAAACGTCAAAATGAATTACCACCATCACCTCTACGACAATCTTTCTGTTTGGCTAGTCCAAGTGATAATGGATCCGAAATGTCATTATCACCTTCCAAATCCCCTACTGTGTCAGAATTGAAATTGAAATTCAATGCGTTATCTCGTGAAAATGAAATGCAAGCAAGCCCAAGATACACTCGACGATCTAGCTCATTTTCTCCAAAAGTTGCAACTGTAAAGGTACCAAAAGGTATTGATAATGATAATAAGGAGAACTTGTTTGTGTCAAACAATGGAAATGGTAAAAGAAAAAGAGACGATGATACTGAAATCACTTCGCAAATCACAAACAATAATGTTACCAAGCGATTCCGATTACCTAATGGTGCATTTGAGCCAATTGTTGAAAATACTGTTACTACTACACGTCCACTTATGATCAAGGCCGAGCCGGTGACAGAATTGTCTGTGATTGGAAATGTGATGAAGAAGATCAGTAGAACATTATTTTTTGGAATGGAATAATCTAAATTTGAAAATTATTTTAACATGGGATACTATTTTGGATAGTGATCAACCAATAAAAAATTTAATATCTTTGACATAGTTACGTGTCATGAGCTAATGAATCAAACATGGCAATTGATTATCTTTAATGGCGTGTAATTGGCTTTGGCGTTGCCTCATCAGCGCCCTTTCCATGAGAAAATAAGAAAGCACTTGTGGCTTTCTAAATTTGTAGAGAATCGAAGAGGAAATATTTTGATGTTGAGTATCTTTGTATTTACTTCAAAAGGAAGTGTGTTGATCAAATATGAAGCAGATGCTACTATCGAATGGTTGTTGAATGCGTGTACAAACAGATTGTCTGCTCGTGGTTTGAAATCACCTTTTGTAGAAGCTAGGAGAGAAGATGGAATTAAATTAGATAATAATCAAGAAATATTGTCAATTGGGAATAATCACTTGGTAATGCTATGGTCATTGATTTTATTTTAGGCTTTATTGGTTTTAACAGAAGCTGAAGTCATTGAATTACCAGAGATTGCTCAAAGTTTCTTTTTACCTCAAGTATTAAAAAGGTTGGAGGAAAATAATAATGATATTACAAAGTCGGCTTTGTCAGAAACTCCTTCAGATACTGAACCTGAGAAACCATTAGCTAGAGCTCCTTCTAGGAGGCGAACTGAAAAGAGTGTTTCTAGAAGAGAGTCTCAAAACAAACGAAGTACCAGATTAGGACCCTCCAAAACAACCAAACCTGCAGTTAAAAATGATGATACACGATTAAATCGATTAAGCACATTATGGGACAAACTAATGGTTGAAGACGATGTAAAAGATCCATTACACTCAGAGGAATCAATCAAAGATTTGTTGGCTGCTCGATTTGCTATAGCTGATGTATGAGTTTCCCATTATCTAATAGCGTAGGAAAATGAGAAACCAAGTCGAGATAGAACCGTTTCTCCCTTTCGAAGTAGAGCTGTTTCTCCAATCAGAGATGGAGAATTCGATAGTGAATTTCGAACTAGATCTCCTCAAAGAATTAGTATGAAAGCAAATAGACGTTCTACAAGGTCTAAATCTCGAGCGAAACATGCAATGTCTATGCCACCTGGTGAACGCTCTTCTGACGATCCATCAAAGAAATTAACATCCGAGATTGATGATTATTTGGCTGGAATAGATGTACATTGTATTGGTTCTAATATTAGGACTCAAAAGTGCAATCAGCAGAGGTGAAAAGTGAGATGACTGAATCAAAACCAGCAGCAGAACCTGTTCCAGAACCACTTACTCCAAAGTCAAATCCACCAAGTGACCCTATTGTAATACCAGAAGTGATAGTCTCAAATCCCGAACCTGTGAAAATTGCTGAACCAGTTGCACCTAAGGCTAAGTTGCCTGCCTGGCATCCTGATTATAAAAAGGAAGAGAATAAAACAAACATTCCTCCTCCTCCACCACCACCACCTGTTATTTTAGAGACCTTAGCAGCATCTACCAGTATTCCACCGCCGCCTCCTCCTCCCCCAGCAATGGCCGGACCTCCTCCTCCACCACCTCCACCACCAGTCATGGGAGGTCCACCACCACCTCCTCCTCCACCACCAGTTATGGGAGGTCCACCACCACCGCCTCCTCCACCACCAGTTATGGGAGGACCTCCTCCACCTCCTCCACCGCCACCAGGAATGGGAGGACCTCCTCCACCACCACCTCCGCCTGGAATGGGAGGACCTCCACCACCACCTCCTCCACCTGGAATGGGAGGTCCACCACCACCTCCTCCTCCTCCGGGAATGGGAGGTCCACCACCACCTCCACCGCCTAGTGTAGCATCCAGACCGGAGCCTGTAGATCTTCAAGCTGAGCTAAAGAAAGCCTTAACTGGAAACCCGCTTGCTCGACTGAAGAAAACAGGTGGACCAAGAAAACGTGGGCCTGCAGCTGAAGACGTGAAAGAGAAACCTAAAGAAAATTTAACACCAGAAGAACTTAAAGAGAGAGAAGAAAGAGACGCCAAGTTAGCAAAGGAGCGACAAGAAAGGCAAGAAGCGGAAGATCGACAAAATCTTATCATTGAAATGCTTGGTTATATGGAAACACCAAATGGTAGTATTGAGGATTTAGTGGACAAGGCGGCAGCAATGACAGTTCAAGAACGTGGATTTATTTATATCATGGTTCGAAGAAAATGGGTACGTGGATATCGTGTCAAAGTTGATTATCCTGATGATGGAACGAAAGGAAAAAAGAAAAAAGCACCACCTGCTACAGTATTTACTGGCAGGGAGTGGACATCTGCGATTGAATTAGAAGATCGTTCGTTGGAAGAACTCGAAAAAGAATTCCCTCATGATTACATGTTTGTTTCTAAAGGCCATATGTATCGATTCGATAAGAATATCCAAAAGCATGTATTGGACGAAATTAGATTTTATAAGGACGTCAATTTCCCTCCTCCATTCACTCCATTTACAGAAGTTGAACCTCCTCAAGATAACTCTTTGGAAAATCGAAAGCGATGGGAAACATGGAATCAAAGGAAGTTGGATCACAAGCAAAGCGACTCGGGCCAGTTTAATTTAGTTACTGGAAAACTGGGTGAAATTGATGTTGTATTATGTAATGCTTTTGAACAACTTGAAATTACTATATCTGAAATCCGAGAAATGAATGAAGCAGTTTCAAGTTCGTTTGAACACATTCCAGTGAAGGAGTTAAGGATATTAGTAGAATCTATTCCAAAACAGATAAAGAACCTTGCAAAACAACTTCAACAAACAAATGGAATTATCATCAAAGATACAGATTTGAAATTGACACCAGCCTTCTTAGATTCAATTACAAATAAAGAGGCACCAAAACCAGATATGTTGGAATCAAAACCAAACAAAGCCCCAATACCAGAGAAACCAACGTCACCAGTTGAATCTATTGTTGAATCCGAGCGTAACAGTAAGCGAGAGAGTATGGTCAATTTTGCTGGTATTCCAGTCTCTAAAGTTCTTCCATTAATTCAAAATCTCAACTCTCGAAGACAATTTAAAGATGATAATGACAAAGCCAATCGACGATACACTCTGTGGTAGTTTCCCATTATTATTAATATATCATAAATTCATGCACTATATAACAATTTAACGACTGAGTACTGATTCTACTACAATATGAGTACTGATCCTACTACAATAGGAGAATCCCTTTCCAGTTTGTACAAGATTCAAATCGAAAAGAGTTTTTCCAGCAAAGATTGATGGTTTCATCAATCACACGAATCAGTACAAAAAGATAAATTTGTCTTTTACTTCTGAAAAAATGGCCCGTCAATTAAGAGATACCTTTACAATTGCAAAAAAGAATGGTACTTGGGACTAGAGTTTAATTGGTAGATCGTCCTGTGTTTGTTGCTTACTTAACTGCTGGGTTTCCAGAAAAATCTGATACTGTAGATGCTCTAATTGCTTTACAGAATGGTGGTGCTGACGTTATTGAATTAGGTATTACAAATATGATTCATTTATTTAAAGGAATTCCTTTTTCGGATCCAATTGCTGATGGACCTACCATTCAAGATTCTAGCTTTGTATGAAACCAATTCTTCTAAACTTGTAGATTGCTTTACAAAATGGAATTGATATCCCTATCTGTTTAGAATTTGTGAAAGAAGCTAGAGAAAAGGGATTAAAAGTTCCTGTTGTTTTTATGGGTTATTACAATCCTTTTTTGATTTACGGAGAAAAGAAGTTAATGGAAGATTGTGTTAAAAATGGTGTTAACGGATTCATTGTGGTCGATTTACCCCCAGAAGAAGCTGTTAAATTTCGAGATTTGACCAATGAGTACGGATTAAGCTATATTCCATTAATCACCCCAACTACTGCAGAAAATAGAATGAAAAAACTCGTCAGTATTGCCAGTAGTTTCATTTATGTGGTGAGTGTTTCTGGTGTTACTGGTGCGCGAGACGAGGTTAATCAGGATTTACCAGCTTTAGTCGGTCGCATCAAGCAATACACTAAAGCACCGCTAGCAGTAGGCTTTGGTGTAGCAAATCGTGATCATTTTGTTCATGTCGCCAAACATGCAGAAGGGGTAGTTATTGGATCAAAAATTATAAACGTCATTAAAAATGCTGAAAAGAAAGATAGATCGAAAAAGTTATTGGAATTTGCTCAATCGATAACTAACAGAACGAACATTGTATTCGAAACAAATGCTGAAGAGGATGTGAAACCTGAATTAACTCAAGACTTTGCCAATCCAACACATTTATTTGAAACTCGTTTCGGTCAATTCGGAGGTCAATATGCTCCTGAAGCTTTAGTGGATTGTCTTGATGAAATCGAAAAGGTGAATTTAATCAATCTAACCTCAGGCATATCATAATGCATTGGAAGACCCATCATTTTGGGAGGAGTTTAGATCTTACTATCCTTATATGGGAAGAACATCTCAATTACATTTTGCTGATAGATTGACAAAACATGCTGGAGGAGCAAAAATTTGGTTGAAAAGAGAAGACTTGAATCATACTGGATCACACAAAATTAATAATGCGATTGGACAAGCTTTATTAGCAAAACGTTTGGGAAAAAAGCGAATTATTGCTGAAACTGGAGCTGGGCAGCATGGAGTTGCAACTGCAACTGCTTGTGCCAAACTTGGTTTGGAGTGTATTGTGTACATGGGTGCGGAGGATGTTCGTCGTCAAGCCTTAAATGTATTTAGAATGAAAATTCTTGGTGCTAAAGTTGTTCGTAAGTTGTTGATGTATCTCATTTTTTAAGCTGTGTCATCTGGTTCTAAAACTTTGAAAGATGCAATAAACGAAGCTATGCGTGATTGGGTTACTAATGTCTCAACAACCCATTATATTATCGGGTCAGCAATTGGTCCTCACCCTTTCCCTATTATGGTTCGTGAATTCCAGTCCGTTATTGGGCGTGAAACTAGACAGCAGATGCTAGAAAAGGCTGATAAGTTACCTGATGTTGTTATTGCATGTGTTGGAGGGGGTATATTATTTAATTGTTAATATTTGAAAAGGTTCGAATGCTATTGGAATGTTTCATCCATTCGTAAACGATACCACTGTCAGATTAGTTGGTGTTGAAGCCGGTGGAGATGGAGTGGACACAGACCATCACTCTGCTACAATCTCAAAAGGCACTCCAGGTGTATTGCATGGAACCCGTACTTTGTTAATGCAAGATAAAAATGGTCAGATTACAGAAACACATAGTATCAGTGCAGTAAATATTATTCTTGTATTTAATTATTAGGGGCTCGATTATCCTGGAGTGGGACCAGAACATGCTTGGTTACATGAAAGTAAACGAGCTGAGTACATTGTGTGCAATGATGCAGAGTCCTTGAAGGGATTCCGTATATTATCACAAACTGAAGGAATAATACCTGCTTTAGAAACTTCCCATGCAATTTATGCTGCTGTTGAACTTGCTAAAACACTGCCCAAGTCTCAAGATATAGTCATTTGCGTAAGTGGTCGTGGTGACAAAGATGTCATGTCGGTGGCAGAAGCTTTACCAAAGTTTGGCGATCAAATAGGTTGGGATTTAAGATTCGAAGGAACTGTAGGAAACATGAAACCTTAAATATAATTCAATTCCATTTATCATAATTTCTTTTTGAGAATAAAAGGATACTAGTCAAAGACATTACTGTAAATCTGTCCAATGTACCTGCCTCTGACCAAAATTAATGGCCATTACGAGTGATTACTTTCTTTTGCGGTCCGCCAATACCAATTGCAAATTATGATATTGGCACAGTTCCAATGTAGAAGCACGCTGTGTTATTGTACAAAAACTGTCCAATGTAGTTTTCAATAATATTTTCAATACAAGTAATTGAATATTGCTTATCCTTTGTTCATATTCAACGGGAGTGTCGTTAATCTGACACGAAATCAAGCAAAGAAATACTTTTCAAAAAAGAATTCTAAACTAGAACAACAATGCCAGGACTGATTCTTTTCAATAGAATATTGCCATTTGCATCTGATGATTTTTGGGTACTAGGAGTATCGCATTTGATTTTACATATTATATTGCTTGGTATCAATCTGTATTTGGTTACCAATTTCCCCTCTGCATGCAATTCTTCTATATGGTTCTATTTACTGCTGGTTTGTACTCTTCTTGCATGCGAATCAATATTGGACACTGTTATTATCATCACCTCTTCATCTGGAACAATAGCAAATGAATATCCAAGAAGACATTTATCAAAATACCTTTACGCTGCCATTTCGTTTATGATCATTCAATTTGGATGTCAATTATATGGATACAATGTTTTTCCAGATAAGTCGAATGGGAATTGTTTTGTCAACCATTATCACTATTTCAACATCATGACATATTCTATTTACACCATGGTAAACTTATGTTTGTTTCAACGAATAGATTGTTGTTCCGATCATTTTCTTTGCATTCTTATTGTTGATTCTGTTGTCATCAAGTCCAAAAGTAGTATCTGCTCATGAAGTACCCAGACATATGCATAGAGCCATTACACCACTATTTTGGACATCAAGTTATTTACATCGAGATCATCATATATCTCCAAAGAATATCATTTCAGAAGTTGCTGAAATCTTGACGGAAATATTTGGTACAACTAGTTTTTGTGTCTCTGACGTAACTGTTGGTTTGATTTTAGTTCGAAAGAGACAGTTATCACAACAGTTTAATGATCATATCAGTTGCTCATCTGGATCTCCAACTGATGATACCATTAGAGTTGGTCCTCGATATGGAAAAGCATCGCTAGCTAGTACGGAACCTTATTTGACTAATATTGGAATCATCACTCATTTAAGTCAGTATGCAGAAGCTACTTATGGAATACCTTTATATATGTTTGCGAATTTAACCAGAGGTTGTGGGTATATGTGTTGCCCTCATGCACATTCAGAAATATCGAGCCCTATTATGGCTATTGAACGAACTATGGATACTGGAATGGCAAGTATGTTGTGCTGTTTTCCAGGAAGTTGGATAAAAGATACTAGTCATCCAGATTTACTTCACAAATCAATTCATGGGAAATTATTCAAATCACCTTTCGCCGTTTCAGTTGATCATAAATTGAAATCAATCATTATATCGATTCGAGGAACTCTCTCTACCACAGATTTGTTAGTAGACCTATTAATTAAAGATTTGGAGATACATTGGAATCAAAATGGCATAGATTATACTGGAATAACACATAAGGGGATTTATCAAATAGCAACAACCATATTTGAGGAGATTAAAGAATATCATTTATTTGAAGCTTTTCAGCGTAGCTTTAGTGATTATGGAATTATTTGTACTGGACATTCACTCGGAGGTGGTGTTTCCAGTTTATTGGCATTTATTATAAAGCAAGACCCGGATACTATTCAATATGCAAATCGTACCATTGCTGTCTGTTTTAGTCCTCCAGGATGTTTAATATCTGAATCTGGTTTAAATTACTTTAAATCGTTTTGCACTACCATTGTATTGGATTGTGATTTTATATGCCGTTTAAATCAGAAAAATGTTCATACTTTAAAACATCAAATTTTGGGAGAACTCAAACAATGTCATCGTCACAAGGCCGAAATCTTATCATCAGTGCTTATCGATCAACTATTCAAATCAAAACATGACCGAACTGAAGTGCATGTAAATGATCTACCTCACATTCCCGAATTTTCAGGTACAATGACATTTTTGCCTGGTAATGTTTTACACATCATGCGAAAACCATCCAGTTCTACAAACAATTTTCATCAAACTGATATAGACGATAATCTAATAGAAAATCGCAATAGTGAAGATATGGAAATGGTACCTTATTGGGTTGATGCATACAGTCTTTCTGAAGAGATTCCAATTTCTATGTTGATGGCTGTTGATCATTTACCAAATCGTGTTGGAGATGTATTACGGTCTTTGGTACCAAACGAAGTCTAAGAACTATTACATTTTCTTTTTAAATTCCATTTACAAATAAACGTTGCCATTAAACAAGTATATATTAGAAAGATTTTTCAAAGATAACTTCAACTTCTGAAGATTCATATAAGCTTAAATAGAAGATTTCACCAACTCTTTCGCCAAATGACCATTCATAATCTACATTTATCCCAGACATTGTGTAAAACATCAATCCTGAATCATCGGAATCGATTTCATTCACCAGCATTGGATACATTGTTATTGGTATATCAGGTTCTCTCTGCATGTATAGGTGATATTCTAAAGTATGTGACGATATTTCAATTTTTCCATATGCAGGGTTAAAATAAGTTCCAATGAATTTTTCAAACTTTGGATTCTTCACTACTCTTCCAGTTTTATATTTCAATAACTCTTCGTAATGTTCTTTGATGAATGTAAATGGAAGTGATTTGATATCAGTTTCAACTTGACTGATAACTTTTTCAGATTCTGATGAATCAATCAAGGATGCAAAAACAAATCTAGATAAATCATATGTTAAGTTTGAAGCATAATCACAATTCAAACCAACATATACCCCCAAAGTGGAATCAATCGTGCACATTAAAGCTGTTGAAATTCCTGCCATACCTCCACCATGATTGACAATATGATGCTTGTCAAATTGAGTGATTTCTAATCCACCACCTGGTGTTAATACAAAAAATGAAGTTACCATAACCACGATAACTAAATGGGCCATTTTTTTCTGACCCATTTGCATTATGAATATTTGTCAAAACATTCATATCATAAATAACTTGTTTACCATTTATATTTCGACCATCATTCATCAAACATTGAATCCATTTAATCATATCATTGGTTGACATATAAAAACCTCCAGCAGGTAAGAGTATTTCATTCCCTTCAACAAAATGTTTCAATGTTTTTACTTTCAAATTAGGACTAACTCCAGGTGATTTGAATTGTTCCAAAAACTCTTCTGGTGTATAATCGACAGTATGTGGACTAACAACATCAGTGATTTCCTTTTTCATTAGAGTCAGATATGATTCTGCTTGAATATTTAGATGCACAAAAATATTTTCTTGTACAAAATCATAAAAGCTTAAACCAGTTATTTTAGAGATTAATAATCCAATGATTCCATAGGTGATGTTTCCATAAACCATACTATCACGAAAAGAATCAGTAAAATCCAAATGCTTCAAGTTTTGCAAGTAAGTCTCTGTGGATTTGAGTAGACAATTTGTTCCCTGTTATAATTACAAATAATAATGACATACATTCCAAATGGCATCATGACAAGCCAATCCTGAACGGTGTGATAATAAATCTAATACCCTAAAGAAAAATCAGATGGAATACTTTAATAGTTACGTTATATTCTCATTAATGTAAGGATCAGCTAGCTCCAAATCCATGTAAGAGATAATTGGACAATTCCATTCCAACTTTTCCTGATTCACCAAGATTGAAATAGCAGCAGCAGCAACTGATTTAGTGATAGAACATTGCTCTATCAAAGTATCTGAAGTAAAGTCGTTATTTGGATTATCTGAATCCAATACTTTTACACCAAAAGCTTTGTTGAATATTATTTCGTTCTCCTTTATGATGGCAATGGTTAAACCAGGAAGGGATAGTCTTTCAAGTTCCGAATGCAAATAATCTTGGAATTTGGATAGAAATTGAGAATCCGACTTGAATATCATTCGATAAAAAATAAATTAAATCCTAGTCATTTAACCTATTTCACCACCAAAATACGAAACATTTTATTAAATCTCACTGTTTGATCTATGAGAAGAACACGAATGTTGCTTATAATTTACACGTATTTGTAAGGTGTCTTTTTATTTTAGTTGGTTTTAACTACGTTTGGCATCAAATATTCTTGTGAAATTAATTCTGGAGTGGGCCAATAGGTTCTAATCATTAAATCAAACTCTCCATTGGGAATTGGAAGCCAATTGTTTAACATTTTAGGATCTGAAGGAGAGTTAACAGACAAATACAGTTGAACACCTCCATTAACATCATACATTAATGTTCCTTTATGAGATCCGACTGAATAGATTTTATACGGGTTTTCTTGAATTAACTTGGTAGTATGATTGTACGCTGTTAAAGACCAATATCCATTGACTGGTGGTTGAGTTTCGAAGCGAACTGTATAACTGTATTTGGACCCATCTAGCATCGTATTGGTGCTGTCAAAGCTACGTCTAAAATAAATAACCTCTTCAATTCTGTTTGCTACCGTTCCCATAAATGCAACAACTGCCTTCTGAAGGAAGGAATTTTCAGGATATGGTAATGAGCTATTTGCATCATACACCCATCCATTGTTTCTGGCTTGGCCAACGCCGTTTGTATCAGCAGCTTTTACGTCTGAGAATATTTTAGGAATTAAGCTTGTCAACAACTTCCTCTGACAAGTACCTGGATTATAACCATCTTTAGTGAGTCCTAAAGGAGCAAACTTATTAAATGGTTCTTGTTCAGCTAATTGGATACCATTGACTTTCATTTGCCATCCCAAAACCTCAAAGAGTTTTGAAGCAGGTGCAAACTTTCCATTTTCAAAGAGATCCGATGTGAATTCAGGATGAGATGTACTAGCAGATGTAATAGTTCCAATCAAAGGTTGAGCAGAGACACTTCTTTGCAGGTTATTAACTAGCAAGAGATCCTCGCTGGTACCATTTGGTAAGAATCGGAAGACACCCCAAGCCAATCGGGAGTAAGATTTAACCACAATAGTGTCACTGGAATTTGATTCAAATGATGGATCCATGGTGATAATTGCACGGGTTATTGTGTTATTTTTATCATTTCTGGGAGATAATGCAGCAATAGTATTTCCTTCTGCATCTGTCCATTGAAATGTATAAAAACGCCCATTAAATGCCGGAATTGTAGTTACGATTGGTCCTTCGTGTAAATCATACCAAATAGATGAATAAGTAACATCAGCATTTGGACTACCAGCAATAACTTCTGGACCAGATGGCTTCAAGTTGTGTTCAAGCTTGTTCCAACCTGGCGCTCCGTTTCCTGCGTTTCCATTTCCCATGATAGCCCTATACACAGGGTGAGTCATGTAGAAGAACGTAACAGCAAAGACACCAGCATCGACAGCAAGATTTGTCAATGCATCACAATTTTCATCAGGATTAGGGAGAGAATTACTGACAGCTATTAAAGCCATAGCCAACACTAAATTAGAACCGATGAATTTCATTTGTAGATCATTTCAGTATAATTTCATTCAATATATAGTAGAATTGAAACACACCCATTCAAACTTTAACTACAACCATTTGAAACATCCGATCGAGAGACCGTTATCACTGTAGACGGACAAAATGCACTAGTATGTGTATTCGAAACACACCCATTCAGTAGAACCAGTTGAAACATCCGACCGAAGAACCGCCTTGATTGCAGACCCTACAAAACCAATAGCAGTAGTTGGTAAGACAAGAATGGAACTTCAACATCTTTACCAGCGTGCATGAGAAGATACTTGAATTTTTGTATGAGTACAAATTTGGGGCTAAGTTTGATGAAATTCAGCCTGTCATTTTTACCAATTTCTTTTAAACCTTTGGACAGTCAATTTACAAAATGCCGTCCATTATGATATTCACAAGTTTTGGATCATTGAAGGTCGAATATTCTGCAGATGCTACCATTGAATGGTTATTTGATCATTGTGCTGTTAGGTTCCCAAATGCATCGTTTGTTGAAGCAAGAACGAATACTAAACAAATTGCTAAAAAAGAAGATACTATTGCATCTGTTGTTGCAGATTCTTCTCCTGTATTGGTGTTATTATACTAAATTTTTATAGTCACTATTACTCCTTACAAATCCAGAAACGATTGATCTCCCAGATGTAGCCTTGACTTTCTATGAAGAAGAGTTAACACTCGTTCAAGAAAATATCATCAAGAACAGAAATATATTGAGCGAATTGCATGCAAAGAAAACAATGGCTTTGAAGGAGAAGAACACAATTATGCGAACACCAGTGGAAAGTGTAGGGATTAATCGAATTCAAACTGTTTGGGATAAAATAAATTCAGAAGAGAATACTGATGTTGATTTGAAGATTGGTAGAAATCAAACTGGCTTAAACAAAAATGGAATTACAAATGTTACAAAATCGAGAATCCCACCGAGAGTAATTTTTATAATCTCTTATCTTAGAAAACTTTGGCTAGAGGACCTGTAAATTCATTGAATGATCTGGATGAGTCTTCTCGTCTTTTGTCGCAAAAACCCACCAGAACTAGCATACCTTCTCGGGTAATATCTAATGTAAACTCACATCTAGAAATCAGTATCCGAGTCTCGACTAGCCAGTGATAGTAATCCTTCTAAAATAAGAGGTAGTTCACCAGTAGGCCCTGGTGAACCTGGTCCTCCTCCTCCCCCTCCACCACCACCACCAAGTATGGGTCGACCTCCAACTCCTCCACCACCGCCAGGGATGGGTGGACCTCCACCTCCTCCTCCACCACCAAGTATGGGTGGACCTCCCCCTCCACCACCACCGCCAGGGATGGGTGGACCTCCTCCTCCACCACCACCGCCAGGGATGGGTGGACCTCCTCCTCCTCCACCACCACCAGGTATGGGTGGACCTCCTCCTCCACCTGCTCCTCCGGGTTCTGGTGGTCCACCACCACCTCCACCTCCAACTGCTGCAAGTTCCTCAGGTCCTGTAGACATCCAGGCAGAGCTAAAGAAGGCTTTATCGGGAAATCCTATGGCAAGGTTGCGGAAGGTCAAACGGCCCGAACCATCGCAAGCACAATCTGAACGATCTATTGCCTCTACCGAGAACTTAACTCCTGAGCAACTAAAAGAAAGAGAGGAAAGAGACCTCAAATTGGCTAAAGAGAGACAAGCCGTTAAAGATGCAGAAACACGACAAAATCTGCTGTTTGAAATGCTCGGGTTTATGGAAACACCAAACGGAAGCATCGAAGATCTTATAGAGAAATTAACAAAAAATACAGCCATTGCTCGTGGTTACGTCTATACGTTGGTTAGTCGGCAATGGGTGAAAGCATGCAAGGTTAAAGTAACTTATCCAGATGCACCACCAGTTGCTGGCAAAACAAAGCATGTCCCATTTACTGTATTTCCCGGTCGTGAATGGTTGAAGGCTATTGAATTGGAGGAATACACAGAAGAGGAGCTTGATGCTAAATTTCCCAATCCACTTGACAAGGTTGAGTTTAATGCTCACCTATACCAATTCAACCAGCAGATTCAAAAACATGTTGTTGATAAGATTGTGTTTTTCAAAGGGGATCGATATCCTGATCGATATACCCCATTTGATAAAGTTGAACCACCTCAGGATAACAGTTTGCAGAACAGAAACAGATGGGAGCTTTGGTACCGTGAAAAGCAAATGCATTTTGAAACTGACCCATCGCAATATCATTTGATCACCAGCAAATTAGCCGAAGTAGAACAAGTTATATTACCCACATTTGAAATTCTTGAAGGAACCATCATACAAATCCGCGAAACTAATGAAGCAGTCTCAAAAACATTTGAAAATTATGATTTGGCAGAGTTGAAGAAACTGGTAGAGTCTATACCAGATCGAATCAAAACAATAGGAAGATCCGTTCAAGACGAAAGTGGTATCATTATAAAAGATGCTAATTTAAAAATAACGGAAAAGTTTATCACAAATATTACATCAATGAATGATGTAAAATCGTCAACCACTTCACTCAATGAAGGCAAGGTCGAGCCGCAAGGAACCACTTCACTCAATGCTCAAGGGAAGGAAGAAGATGATATGCTGATAAGCTTTGGAGGACTCAGTATTGAAAAAATACTACCAATGATTGATGCAGACAAATTGCAACGCATCAAAACAACCGGTAAAAAATTGAGTCGGTCGAAAACCCAGTTTTAAAAGAGAATAATTGCAATAAATAACAATAATGTATTCAAACAACGCATTTTGTTGGTAAGACTTCCATATTGGATTTGCTTCCTCTTTCAGACTAAAGGCGTTGTTTTGAAACATGGCTCTTGAACAAAGTATTAAGTTTGCTTAATTATATTATAATGGACCGTCAGTTCGGAACTTATTTTGCACTAAGTGTGTTGTTCCTCACCGGATTTGTTCGATTTGTTGGGTACGTGATAAGAGCACAAGGTAGAAGGAAACGCCAGAATTTACCATACCAATCACTCCTTCAAGTTGCACCAAAAGAAGGTGTAAATGGTATCCCTGTTATATTATATGATAAAAGTCCTGTCCAATCAAAAACTATTGATCCAAATGAAAACATTACATCTTCAGGTAGCAGGGATGTAACGATGTCCATAACAGAACAATCAACTGACGATAATATAACAGAATCCACTGTTGATATGTACAACTTAAACAACAAATCCAACGATAGTACTGTTATAGGAAAAATACCACAATCTGAATTGACAGTTCAAGCAGCAGGAAACAAAATAAAATTAAAGCAAGTTTCAACAATGTACGATGTTCGATTGGCTATTCTAAAGAAAATCACAGGAAGTGGAGGGGTTGGAAATGTTTATTTAGCAGTTTATGATCAAAAACAAGCAGTAGCGAAAATTCCTATTGATTCGGAACATGAAAATCTTGTTTATGAAGAAAGTAGATTAATGTCAAAATTACGATCTCCTTGGGTAGTTGAATCATTGGCATTTATGTCTGACGCGATGATTCTTATTCCTGGTTTACCTGATTGTAGAAGAACGGCTTTGATAATCGAATTTATGAATTTGGGATCTTTTTCAAAATATCTAACAGTAGAACCGGTATTTAATTTAAAAAGTGAATATCATTTGGTCAATAACAAAACTTTAGCTCTGTTAATTCAAGTGGCCAAAGGAATAGAATTTATGCATAGTAATTCATTCGTACATTTAGATCTCAAACCTGATAATATATTATTGCATCAAACAAATACAACATTGATTGCAAAGCTGTCAGATTTTGGATCAACTCAACCGATTGGGAGTGAAGAAGGAGTTTTTCAAACAAAAGGTTATATACCACCGGAAGCAAGATTTTCTACTATAGTAACTTTTCAAAATTGATTTTGATTTATAGAAAACCGAGAAATATGACATATACGCCTTTGGGAATATTTTGATCAATGTGTTGACCAGATCAAATGTGAATGTATGGTGGGGATTCGATAAATCTTGGAGCAGTAAACGGGATTACCTCAAAAAATTCGTTCGCAACAATGTCGTGGTGGATCTGATAATGGCTTGTATACATGACGACCCTCAGTCTCGACCAACAGCTACTGATCTCGTTTTAAAGCTATCTAGTCTTGAACAGAGAGATTTTGAGCCCTTACAACTTATGGTTGAAAATTCTAGACGTAAATTATAATTCATATTGATAGTAGTGTCCCATTTAGGTCTACAAGGCACCACTAGTCAGTTTAAATCTACTTTCAGCTCTTCACCATATCAAATGACTGCAGGAGAATTTTTATTTAAACAGCTTGAATTAAAATCACCAACACCTTGGAACCAATTTCAACAATCATTTAAAAATACGCTTGTGCCCGATTCCGAATTTGATTTTGAGAGATTAAAGAAACAAATCAAACCTAGGGCGAATCTAGTGTCTTCATCTTCTGTATCCAACACAGTTTTCAAGACTGTTTCACCATTGCTGGATGGTGATTTAGAGGAAGTTTGGATTGAAGATATGTTAGATGAAATCGATTCGTTAGTCAAAGAATTTCAGATATAACCGTTTATTAATGAATACAACATAATTTACCTTCTTAATTTCAAATCATTTTATTAGTATCTATTGAGTGTAACGATAATTATTATGTACCAGTAATATTGCTCACTATTCTCGTGTAAGTCTAAGTATTATAAATGAACAGCAAAGAGATAATGGCAGCTTCTTTAATTTCCAAAAGAAACGTTAACCAACACCACCTTTCATAAAGTTGTTGGCTCATCAATCAACAGTCTATCAGTATCAGTTTGTAAATGGTCCCTGAGTAAGTCACTTTCTATTATAAATCCTTTCAGTAGTGTGTAGGTAATTTTTGAAAGACTATGGACTTTATTGAGTTTATTGTTAAAATACCTTATTGAGTTTAATGTTCTTTAATAGCGCGTTTAATAACACTAATACCATATCCAAATGATTGTAAACCCACCAGAAATATTGCAAATAGGTAATTGTGATCAGGAACGTGCCAATGAAAACACTGCTATGAACATTGGCTATGATCGTAATCACTGCAGTGGCGGTCTTGAAACAGGCGTCAGAACACATCATTGAGGAGACCCAGTTCTTGTTGTCTTTAGAATGGCAAATGCAAATAACCCAGACTGCAAGGCATTTTATTCGACTATATATCCGGCATTATTGGGATCTACAAAACCAAATTTAAATGAGTCCAAATGCTGTGAATCGACATTCAATGTGAACTCAAATATTGACTGCATCAACTCTAGAATTACAAAACTGTAATAATGAACACTACTGATACATTTTAGCAATCTGTACGGCATGGACTTGAATGGATATATTCCCAAAGAAATTGCGAAGTTGGATCAACTAACATCATTGTAAGTCTAACGATGATACTGATTCTTAAAAGAACATTGAGTCAAAACAGCTTGACAGGCTACATCCCGAATGAATTGGGATCACTAAAAAGCATGTACACTTTGAATTTAGTTGGAAATAAGCTTTCTGGTGGAATTCCACCACTCCTGGCCAAATCCTTATATTTTTCCTCTTTCCAATTTGATGAAGCAAACAAGAATGTGACTGATCCATTTTCAAATCCTGCAGGTGTTGCTGACACTATCATGAACGTCTACAAAACTATTGGATATGTCATTGCGGGGATTGTTTTACTGGTCATATTATGCTTATTTAGCATTTGTATACGTGGTAGGATGAGACGAGCCAAATTAAACAAGCAAATGCAACAACTCCCTCGCCCACCATCACATTATCCAACTGTTGCGAATGCTGGCCATGTAAATGTTTACCAACAGCAGCCAGTAGTATACAATCAACCAATTGCAACACCAATCCATCATAATGGAAATCATATGTACAATCAACAAAACGTATTACCAATTCCTCAACAGCCAAACAATGTGTCTGTTAATTCCAACAACACACTGTTGAATAGGCCACCAGATTCCCGTATTAGTAGTAACTCAAACTTAAATACGATGGTTCAATCGGCAACACAATCAACTATGTATGACGTTCGTCTTTCCATATTAAAGAAAATCGCTGGAAGTGGAGGAGTTGGGAATGTGTATTTAGCAGTTTATGATCAGAAGCAAGCAGTAGCCAAAATCCCTATTGATCCAGAGCATGAAAATCTTGTTTATGAAGAAAGTAGATTAATGTCAAAATTACGGTCTCCATGGACGGTTGAATCATTGGCATTTATGGCAGATGCAATGATTGTTATCCCTGATCAACCTGATGGCAGACGAACAGCCTTGATTATTGAATTTATGAATTTAGGATCCTTCTCAACATATCTCACACCAGAGGTGCCTCTTAACCTGAAAGATGACTATCACCTGGTTAATAGCAAAACGCTAGAATTATTGATTCAAGTGGCCAGGGGACTTGAGTTTATGCATAGCAACTCGTTCGTACATTTGGACCTTAAACCAGATAATATATTGCTACACAAGACGGGTACATCAGTCATTGCTAAACTGTCCGACTTTGGGTCAACTCGACCAAACGGCAGCGAAGATGCGGTGTTTCAAACGAAAGGATATATACCACCAGAGGCAAGATATTCACCTAAAGTAATATTCTTTCATGCTTATTTTAGAAAACGGAAAAATATGATATATATGCATTTGGGAACATTTTAATCAATGTGTTGACAAAATCGAATGTTAACGTATGGTGGGGATTCGATAAAGCGTGGACAGAAAAGGAAGTATACCTTCGACAATACATTACAAACCATACTGTTTTGAACATAATAATGGCCTGTATACAGGACGATCCAAACCTTCGACTTTCATCTGCCGATTTGGTTATGAGGTTATCAGCCTGCCAACAAGGAGACTTTGAAGTAGTGCCTATTGCAATAGAAAATTCAAAAAGTATGCATTGCAACAACAATTAACTTTAGTTCCAAATTCAGTGATGCTGCAACCTCCGTCACCTGCAAATGCTTTTGCATCCAGTAACAGCTCTACACCATTTAAATGCACTGCTGGAGAATTTTTATTCAAGCAACTAGAATTACGGTCTCCAATATCATGGAACCAATTCCAAGAATCTTTCAAAACTAAATTTGTACCTGATCAAGCGTTCGATTTTGATCGATTGAAATTAAAAATCAAACCAGTTGCTAACCAAGTAACATCCAAAAGCATCAGTTACAACCTTTTCAACGACGTTAGCCCGTTGGGATATGACGAAGATGAAGAAGCTTGGATTGAACAGATGTTGGAAGAAATATCATTATTGATGGAAGAGTACCACCCATAACGCTTCTAATTATTCATGAATCATTTTGATTTGATGTAGTCACTTATTCCAAATATAATAACTTCGTAATTGAACTCTTTAAACAAGTTGAGCGAGGTAAGCTATTTAACAATGCAAATTGAAGTTGGACATACAGTAGGCTGTACTACCATTTTGTTTATGTATTTAGGATATACTCACACGGCCATGAGAAATCAACGACTTTCCAAATATAAACTTTTATTCCATAGTAATTATATTACATTAGAGTTCATTTTGAATATTTTCGTTAAAGCGAGAAGAGTTAGAATCACCACCGCCAATTTGGGGTGTGTGTGAAACTTTGGCCGTTGCACAACACCAAAGAGGTTTTTTGTTGCCAAACGCTTTACAAATTAGATAGAAATGATAGATTTCAGTAAGCTTCCACGATACCAGAATGTCCATTACTATATATTTGTGTTCTGTTCAGCAACACTGGTGTTGGGAGGACTTTAT